>JAPYKE020000029.1:132500-382500 GCA_028554795.2 Sinohyriopsis cumingii | reverse complement strand
CTGTTCTAAGTTCACACATTAAAGTTCAAACTAAGAACAACTGGGTGGTTCAATTAAAACGCAGACGTCCTTGGAATGAACATCTCCTCTTATGTAACATTTGTGTTGTCACAAGCGTTATTACAAGGAAATAATATACTTCGATGATTTTAGCTTCTGAAAGGTGATGATAGCAGACCTTGCGAATATTGATCGATGTTTAGCAGAATTGTCCCTTGTTTAACTGGAGCAATGTACACCATTTTAAAATAAAGAAAAACGTGTTTGAAAGAATATATTTGATCTGTCTTTACTCTTTTCTTTCATACTAACGGTTTTTATCATCCGAAACAAGTATATGCTTTTCCTTACCCTATCTTAAATTTCACATAATATATTCTAAGTATTTGTCACCATAATAAATGATATAACTGGGATGTTTTAGTTAGTAACCAAACTTCAGTGTCACGTTGGCAATGGTTTATGGAGATCGGTGAGATGGGGGTTGACAACCTACAAGAAAGCATTTCCAAAACTAATGATTATAATTAATATTGGAGTTTTGAAAAGTGATACGTGTTACGGAAAGTCTCGAGTTAAAGATACAAACGATTTAAATGCGAAATACAGAATTAAAGTGTTATGTGTTAATGTATACGATATAATAAGATTGACAACACCACTGAATCCCCGGGGAATTAGGAGCTACTTAGTGATGCATGCAGGACCGTGCAGAGGATTTGGGGCCCGCGAGCGTCGTTCAGATTTTGTGCCCCCCCCCCAAAAAAAAAAAAAAAAAATAGCCGATAATAAGATGTCAAGCTTTCGTTTGTTTCAAGGTCATTTTTCTTGCACTTGTTTTTTGCGAATTCCTCAATGATGTTATGGAAATCAAGTTTTCGCGCTAATTTACACTCAATACTTAAAATGGGAAGATCACTAGTTCGTTCTTGTCCCATAGTTGAGAGCAAGAAATTCTTGATGAGTTTCAATTTACTGAAAGAACGCTCACTTGAGGTAACTGTTACTGGTATTGAAGAAAAAAATACGCAACGCTATCACTAAATTTCTGAAGAGTTCACCAAGCTTCAGTTCTGAAATCTTGTTCAACAAGTCAAATGGAGAAAGAGGTTTCTCACCAAAATTTTCTGCATGAATTTGTTTTATATGAACCAATTCTTCAAACAGTTCAGTTTCAATTACGTCACATGAATATTTGTTTTGAAAAATCAGAACAGGCACTCTTAATTTCATCTTTAGACTGTTTTTGATACTTCCACAAGAAAGAGAATGTAGCCAAGATTGTTTTGAATGGCTGTGAAACAAACTGTAAGTACACCAATAACAGAATCAATAATGTGATTTAAAAGAAAGAAACAGTTCTCCAAGAAGTTGCCTCTTCGTCTGATTCCATTTTCGTTGAATCTGTGAAATTTTCATCGCATTCAACTTGTTCTCCAGCAATATGTTTACGCTTTATTTTCTGATGGATTTTAAATTCAGAACTGATTTTTGCAGACACTGCCCCTGTTTTGGCATCGTTCTAAATTGTTGGCCAGTCATTACGAACAGATTGTAGGTGACTGATCAATACCTCAATATTTTTCACCTGAACATCAATAGTTGCCTTTCTTGCCTGAATGACCTGGTTGCAGCGATCAATCAATGTGAGGACTTTCATCCAAATGCCTGCCATGAGAACACATTTGAAGGAGTTCATATATCGTATGGCCCCTTTCACATCAGTCATGTTTTTGCAGTCAGATTCAAGCTCTGAACGTCTTCCAAAGAGGCAATGATTCCACACAAGTGATTGGAGTAAGGACGAATGCTATCAAGTCTCTCAGTCCATCGCGTCTCAGATTGCCCATGCAGAGACAAACCATGCAGCTTCTTTTGTAATATTTCCCAGCGTTGTGGACTAGCAGAGAAGATGATCTACAAAGTTTGAACAATTCCAAAGAAGGTCTCAACATCTGTGTCGCTTGAGGCATCATTCAGTCCACACAAATTCAATGAATGATAGCCACGTGGTGAGAATATAGAAAGCGGGTTCTTCTTTAGGAAAACTGCTTGAATACCTTTCTACATTCCTGACATGTTGACCGCGTTGTCATAGCCTTGTCCACGGCAGTCCTCAAAGCGAATTTTCAAAGTTTCCAAAGTCTCCAGGACTAATCTTGCAATATCAGATCCAGTCTTTTTTGCACAGTCTACAAAGATCAAAACCCGCTCTTCGATGGAAACTTATCCATGCTCTTCCTGTACTTATCGTATGACAAAAATAGTTTGTTCAGTATAACTCACATCAGGGGTGTCATTAACCATAATTGAAAAACACTTTGCAGATTCACACTCTTCTACGATTTTTCTCCGAACTTCAGCAGCACAAAGTCCAATGAATTTATTTTGAGAACGATTTGAGAGATAATGCGCTTGAAGTCTTTGACCCTTTTCCTGTGACCGTTTAACAAAAAGTCTCTGTATTCACGAAAATGTTGTACTCGTTGAGCATGTACAGCTTAGTCCCTTCAATATGATGCTGTGATGTCTTCCACATGCATTCAACCCTTAGTGTTTACCAGTGCAATACTAGGATCTCATTTCCATTTCATATCAAATCTAGAGAAGAAAATGTTCGTTATAATCGAGCAAAGAAACTGACCAGTATAATATATGTTGCTCGGCTAAACATTCCTATACAACCTTGTAACATTTGCTTGAGTTTAAAATCTGCTAGTGTTGTGTAGATTAAATAATGTATAATATTGGGGTTTGGTGGCCTTCTCCTTCTTGTATGGAGTTGGATATTTATTACAAAGATGTATCGCAAATTTATTGTGCTAGAACATTAAATACGTAAACATTTACTTATTTCAATGTTAAAGATATGATCGTGCTGGCCAGACGTTACGTGTTTAGGCTTGAATAAATAGTAACACAAGAAATAAAAAAAATACTTTAAAAAATGAAGAAAACTTTAACTTTCATCACATGTTCCTTGAGAATTTGATCATAATGCGAAATCAGTTCTAGCAATCCTAAGAAATTTCCATTATGAGGATCTCCAATGTGGGTCTTTCGGCGAAAAGCCAATCCATGTTCACCAAAAAACATAACCACCTTCAATATTCGTTCTATAATTTTTCTCTATGTAACTGCTTCTGTGAGGATTTGACGATCCAGAAAATATTAAATTTACCGATCATTCTTCACTCGAACTTCTAATTCACGCGACTGAATGTAGCACTGTTTATGGGCTTTTGAATGCTCATGCTCAGGAATACGATTGGTAAGATTCTTCCATTTCTTTCCAGGTACCCATCCTTCCATCATTGCAAGTGATGAAGTCAAGCGTTGAACCTGACTTTCAGGTGAAAATAATCGACATCGCTAACAAAATAGTGCCATCTTCGCTCGGCTAAATACAAGTCAATCTAGCGAAAATGGTTCCCCATTTGACATTTTACCTTTCAAAACAGACATTGCAAATATGTGATTTCCAATATCTTTGGACAGCTCCAGTATAAAGGAAATGTGACCAGCCTTGACAAAATTTTCCAGCTGGGTGGGTAAGAATGTTTCAGCTTCAAATTCCCCAATGTCAAATGGCTGCAACAAAATTTCTCCAGTTGGCCTAGCATAAGTATTATCACTCTCACCAGTTTCAGTCATTTGATTGTCCTCAGAAATGGCTGGTGCACTTGTACTATAACTGTCAGCATGTTACCAGTAACAGGTGCACCTGCACGTTGGCTTTTTGCTGAACTTCCTAAGTCATGACCAGTAGTATCAGCCTCTAAACTCTATAGCTACTGAAACAAAAGATTGGATGTCTGGGTCATCTTCTCTGAGTTGATGAACTACTGGAAGGGGCATATGAGGTCTTGGGATACGTCGTAATTCCAACATCAAATAAGGTTTGACTCCCTTTTTGCAGAACGGCATTTTTGCTTTGCTGATTTTTAGCTTTGACGCACCTAATGGATATGCTTGTTTCATTTAAATCCTTTCCACGTACTATTCAATGCTTTGACGACTCTTCAGGGGTATATCTTCCAACTAGAACTATTGCTCTGTTCAATCTTGTTTTAACAAAAAATCTCTGTATTCACGAAAATGTTGTACTCGTTGAGCATGTACAGCTTAGTCCCTTCAATATGATGCTGTGATGTCTTCCACATGCATTCAACCCTTAGTGTTTACCAGTGCAATACTAGGATCTCATTTCCATTTCATATCAAATCTAGAGAAGAAAATGTTCGTTATAATCGAGCAAAGAAACTGACCAGTATAATATATGTTGCTCGGCTAAACATTCCTATACAACCTTGTAACATTTGCTTGAGTTTAAAATCTGCTAGTGTTGTGTAGATTAAATAATGTATAATATTGGGGTTTGGTGGCCTTCTCCTTCTTGTATGGAGTTGGATATTTATTACAAAGATGTATCGCAAATTTATTGTGCTAGAACATTAAATACGTAAACATTTACTTATTTCAATGTTAAAGATATGATCGTGCTGGCCAGACGTTACGTGTTTAGGCTTGAATAAATAGTAACACAAGAAATAAAAAAAATACTTTAAAAAATGAAGAAAACTTTAACTTTCATCACATGTTCCTTGAGAATTTGATCATAATGCGAAATCAGTTCTAGCAATCCTAAGAAATTTCCATTATGAGGATCTCCAATGTGGGTCTTTCGGCGAAAAGCCAATCCATGTTCACCAAAAAACATAACCACCTTCAATATTCGTTCTATAATTTTTCTCTATGTAACTGCTTCTGTGAGGATTTGACGATCCAGAAAATATTAAATTTACCGATCATTCTTCACTCGAACTTCTAATTCACGCGACTGAATGTAGCACTGTTTATGGGCTTTTGAATGCTCATGCTCAGGAATACGATTGGTAAGATTCTTCCATTTCTTTCCAGGTACCCATCCTTCCATCATTGCAAGTGATGAAGTCAAGCGTTGAACCTGACTTTCAGGTGAAAATAATCGACATCGCTAACAAAATAGTGCCATCTTCGCTCGGCTAAATACAAGTCAATCTAGCGAAAATGGTTCCCCATTTGACATTTTACCTTTCAAAACAGACATTGCAAATATGTGATTTCCAATATCTTTGGACAGCTCCAGTATAAAGGAAATGTGACCAGCCTTGACAAAATTTTCCAGCTGGGTGGGTAAGAATGTTTCAGCTTCAAATTCCCCAATGTCAAATGGCTGCAACAAAATTTCTCCAGTTGGCCTAGCATAAGTATTATCACTCTCACCAGTTTCAGTCATTTGATTGTCCTCAGAAATGGCTGGTGCACTTGTACTATAACTGTCAGCATGTTACCAGTAACAGGTGCACCTGCACGTTGGCTTTTTGCTGAACTTCCTAAGTCATGACCAGTAGTATCAGCCTCTAAACTCTATAGCTACTGAAACAAAAGATTGGATGTCTGGGTCATCTTCTCTGAGTTGATGAACTACTGGAAGGGGCATATGAGGTCTTGGGATACGTCGTAATTCCAACATCAAATAAGGTTTGACTCCCTTTTTGCAGAACGGCATTTTTGCTTTGCTGATTTTTAGCTTTGACGCACCTAATGGATATGCTTGTTTCATTTAAATCCTTTCCACGTACTATTCAATGCTTTGACGACTCTTCAGGGGTATATCTTCCAACTAGAACTATTGCTCTGTTCAATCTTGTTTTAACAAAAAATCTCTGTATTCACGAAAATGTTGTACTCGTTGAGCATGTACAGCTTAGTCCCTTCAATATGATGCTGTGATGTCTTCCACATGCATTCAACCCTTAGTGTTTACCATTGCAATACTAGGATCTCATTTCCATTTCATATCAAATCTAGAGAAGAAAATGTTCGTTATAATCGAGCAAAGAAACTGACCAGTATAATATATGTTGTTCGGCTAAACATTCCTATACAACCTTGTAACATTTGCTTGAGTTTAAAATCTGCTAGTGTTGTGTAGATTAAATAATGTATAATATTGGGGTCTGGTGGCCTTCTCCTTCTTGTATGGAGTTGGATATTTATTACAAAGATGTATCGCAAATTTATTGTGCTAGAACATTAAATACGTAAACATTTACTTATTTCAATGTTAAAGATATGATCGTGCTGGCCAGATGTTACGTGTTTAGGCTTGAATAAATAGTAACACAAGAAATAAAAAAAATACTTTAAAAAATGAAGAAAATTAAATTACGGTTTCCAGAACGAAATAAAAAATGAATCAATAATAATCCACAAATAAATGTTTTGAAGTCCTAATAATTAATTGGTCTAATGATTTCAACTTCGAGTCCCGACGAAGAATCCAAGATGGAAGGAACTGACATATGATGTAAACTGTACTGTGTTGAAGTCTACAGGTTTGAAAATCCAAATACAAATTTTAAGAAATGTATTTTTTCAAGAATTCTTTATAAGCACAAAATATTTCCAGAGAAACGAATTAATCGTTTAGAATTCGAAAAATTGAAATAAAACTAAATAACACAAAACTGGTCAGAACAGAAGAAAACAACTTGACATCAAGTTTTAAAAGTCCAAACTCCGATCTCTCTCTAAACATCACTAATGATACTAAATACTTCGCAATTATGAAAATGCCTAATTGCGAAATAGAGGATCACGTGATCATGTTTACATATAAAAATCATGTAGCCCTGTATGTCCTTGATAAGAAGCAATCATTTTACTCCGAGAATAAAAGTTGTTTACTTGACAATCACTCAAAGCCAGGAACTAAGTCAAAAATATAGACAGTGTTTCTCTTATTTTGTATTTATGGAAAGATTCAGGTCAAACTGAATTTTCTGGAAAATATCAAATTCCTAGTAAATAAAATTATATTACATTGACATCTAAAGAAAATAAAAAGATTCCAAAACAAACAAACAATCAAAATAAGTCAAACACAAATTAATTCAAGTGAAAATCAAATCTAATATATGTAACACTCCCACCTATGTAAAGAAAAAGAAAAATTTATATAATAAAGCTTTCTTTTTTATGCAATAGACCAATTTTACATGAGGTTAAAAAAACTAATATATAAATTACACTCAGTGCACACGAAATAATACATTGTTATGCAAGGGAAAGTGCGTACGCCATTAAATTATATTTTAACCTTGATGTGCAAGATTATATTCCTGTAACAACAAACTCCAGCTTTGAAGTCTTTGATTTTCATTTTTTATCTTGCCAATGAAAGAAAAGGGGTTGTTTCACTAGACACAATAATCGAAGGAGCTGAATTAAGGTAAACTTCAAAATATTGTAAAGTCAATATCAAAGGCAAACATTTCTTCTAGATTGTTAAATAATTTCTTTGCTGCTTATTTAATTTCTTAGAAAAATTGCAGACCGGATGATTAATACCATTTTCATCTTCTTGAATTAAAACTGCCCCAACCACTACATCTTCTGCATCATCAGACAATTCAAATGATTGGTTGAAATGTGTAGCAGTAAGAACCGAGGCGTTTTTAAGTGTGGCTTCAACTTGTCAAAAGCTTCCTGAAATTCTTTAGTCCCAAAGAACATGTTTTTCTTACTCAGTGAATTTGTCAGGTGTTTTGCAATTATAGAACAATTGGAACAAAATGTTCGATAGTATCAGTTGCCTTTTTACAGGCAAGGGAATTCAGAGATAGCCTTGACTTTAGCATCTATAGGTCTAACTTGTCCATGTCCCTTGATGTGTCCTAGAAAAGTTACACTAGCACGGCTGAACTCACTTTTACATAAATTAATTATCAAACAGGCAACTGTGAGTCTGTTTAACAATTTCCGAATTTTTGCTAAATGTTTCGTTTTTTCAGGATTCGTTGTAGATGATGACATCATTGATGTAAGCATCACAATTGTCTAGACCAGAGGTAATCATATTCATGAGACGTTGAAATGTACTTGGCGACCCTTTCTTTCCAAACGACATTACTTTATATTAGTAAAGTCCATTTAGAGTCACGAATGCCGATATTTCCTTTGCTCTTTCCGTTAGTGGAATTTGCCAAAATCCTTTCAGAAGGTCAAACAATTTGGTGACATACTTGGCATTCCTGAACTTATCAATACAGTCATCAATTCTTGGTAATGAGAATGAACCCATTTGTGTCACACTATTCACCTTTCTATAATCAGTACACGTATGGGACAAGTATGCAAGGTGAATTCCAGTCACTTTTAATGGGCTCTATAAAATAATTCTTTAACAAATACTGAATTTCTTTTTTCAAGTATTCCTTTTGAGAGGGTTAATCCTGTAAGGGTTTTGTTTCACAGGTTTTGAAATTACAAATTAAACGTCATGAACAATTTTGTTTGTTCTTGTAGGAACATCTGGAAATAAGTGCTCATATTCAAATAATAAATGTTTACGTTAATTTCTTTCTTGCTCTTGCAAATGTGAAATTCTCCGGTCCAGATCTTTAATGATTTCTAAATTCCGAAGATTTGTCACTCCAATATCAGTAAAATCCGATAATATCCCTACACGTAAATCTTCAGAGAGTGGGACAGGTAAAACTAAATTAATTGTATATTTTACCTGGATATCTCTTTCTAAATACTAGCACTCCTATAATTTATTTAGATCCCAAGAGCACTAAAGTTTTTTAACTCATTCATTTTCTTTTTAACTTTGTAAGCGCATTAATATCTAATTTGAAGAATATTTTGAAGAATGAGCAAAAGAGACAGAACCAGACTCAAAAGCTCTCTCCACTGAGGTTGTGTCAAACCACAATTTCACTTTTGACTTGAATTGCTGAATGCTAGATTCAAACATAATAGGCTGGAAAGTTCCATACATGAAATGTGACCTTTATCCGATTGGACAGAGTTGGGAAAGTCAAACTGAGTAAAAGACTTTATCAAAGGTTTTACTATTGTTTTAGATTTTATATTCCTCAAATGAATTGCCTATGGAAACCTTGTTGACCCACACATAATGGTCAACGGGTATTAGGTATCTGACTTGGTGATAGGTAAGGGACCAACACAATCTTCCATAAATCTACTAAGTGGTTCGTCAAAGGTATGACTATCTTGTAAATGACCCTTAGGCACTTTCTAAATGGGTTTTCCTACCATTTGACAAGTATTTCAAGATCTACAGTATTTACGAACATCACTTTTGAATTTTGGCCAATACAAATGAGTCAAAATCTTGTGATAAGTTGTACTGATCCATAAATAACCAACCAATGGAGTCTCATGGGCCAGACTAAGTATTTCCTGTCTGTAAGGTTTTGGAACTACAACTTGATAGTTCACTGACTATTGGTCATCAGCAGGTACATCGGGACGTCTCCATTTTCTCTTAAGACTTCCATATTTATTGAAATAATAGACAGCCACTTCAATACCTTCAGTTTCACTAATATCCTTTCGAAACAAACTGGAGATCTCAGGGTCTTTTTCCTGTTTTACGACAAGTAATTGACGTTCATAATCCTGATTAGAAGAAAGAGAATGAGTCGTTAAAAGAGGATCATTGTGATCAATACCTTCTGATTAATCTAAACAAGAAGTGAAAGTGACCTCATCAAAAGCCGGACCAATACATGTGTCAGCTGTGTGAATACTTTTCATATCAACATCATTCTCAAGGGCTGTCTTTGCCATAGTTATGGCACAAGCTGGGAATAAATCTGGGAATTATTTTTCAATTGGATCCACGTTCTGATCCAAGCAAGGCTTGTCAGTTACAAGTGGATTAACCACTACCTTGTTACCAGCTAGGTAGTTGCCTAGTAATAAATGAATAACCTCAAGGGGTAAAACAGAGATTGCTCCGACTGTCACGTGTCATGAGACTAAGTCTGATGACAAATGTACACAATGGAGAGGAACATTAACAAAGAGGCACTCTACTCCCTGAATAAGAACACGCTCATTAAAAAACGACTTCTTTGAAAAAGGCAAAGTACCTGACAAAAAAGGCTATGAGACGCTCCTGTGTCCCTTAAAATTGTACTAGGGATATAAATAGCTGAATCACCAATTAGTGATATAGTACCCTTCTATTTGAATGGATCATAAATTCTCCATAATAAAATCAGACTGGGGTTTATTACACCCAACAGAAGTATTGCTTTCAATACGTGACCCTGACCCTGACCTGCTATAGGAATAAGTCTTCCTTGATTCTGATGCCTATTTTTCAATTTGTAGCAATCAGAAGTAACGTGTCCTTTTCCATTGCAATAGGTACACGTAGGAAGAAACAACGATCTTGAATCAATCTTATCAGAATCTTGACTTTAACAAGTTGTGCCAGTTTGAGTTTTAGAAGGACTTGTATTAGGCTGAAATACTTTTCTGCCAGAACATTGCTGAGTAGAAGTCTTATTTACAAAAGGAACTTTAGGAGATAAAGAATACTCATCAGCAGTTCTAGCAACATTTTCCAAGGCTTCAATCTGAGACTCTCAATATATGACTTAATGTCACTATGGACACAGTTTTTAAAAGCTTCTGGTAATACAAGATTTGTGAGACTTTGATAATCTCGTTCAACTGTCTTGGCTAAGCACCATCTATAAAATAACTGTTCTTTTTCTCTAGCAACTACGACATGAGTTTGTCCAGCTTCTTTTTCTATAGTTCTGAATGTTCGCCGAACTCATAATCCCTTAAGATGCATTCCTTAACTTTATCATAGTCACCACTTTGTTGAACTGACAGTGCATGGTAAATATCACTAGCTTTACCAGTGAGTACACATTAGAGTAATTGAGTCCAATGATCCATTGGCCATTTCAAATTTTCAGCAACTTTTTCAAAAAAGTAAAATATTTGTCTACTTCTTTTTCTCTGAAAGGGGCAGTAATCTAATATTCATTGCAAGATCAAAACTTAAATTTGGATTGGAAGTATGAATGTGCTTTTCACTTGCCAGTTCCATTTCTTTCATCTTGCATCTATATTCCCTCTCTTTCTCTCTTTATTCCATATATATTTGTTTTTCTTGTTACTGTATTTGCATCTGTTTCTCCTGTAACTGCGTTTGCATATGTTTTTCTTTCTCTCTTTCTTCTGCTTGCAATTGCATTTGTTCTTTTTGTAACTGCATTTGTCTTTCTTTCTCTTTTTCTTCCGCTTGAAAATGCATTTTTTCGTTCTCTCTTTCATGTCTCTCTCTCCTCTTTCTCGAATTGTAACTTTATTTGTTCTATTTGTAATAACATGCTTCTTTTTCTTTCTCCAATTTCATTTGTTTTTTTTTTCTTTTTCCAACTGCATCTGCATTTATTATTATTCTTTCTCTTTCTGAAGTTCCAGCTTCCTCAACTCCAATTCCATCTTGTATTTTAATTATAATTCCTTTACATCTATGACAGAGTCTGATACAGACTTACTGACTGAAATCAAAGCACTTCATCCAAAACCTTCTTTTCTACCGAATACTGAACCAAAATATTTATCATTTCCTGTTTCGTTAAGAAAGCCTTTGCCTCAGAAAGATCGTATTTTCTAGTACGTTGAATCAATTCATCTTTTTGAAAAGATCTAATTGTTTCCAGGTAGGATTTGAAAGAAAGATTTCCACTTTTGATGATATTTTAGAAACATCTTGCCGATTTTACTAAAAAATTCAAAAACTAGGGGAATTCAAAATTTTAATACACCCAAAGGTTTCTGAAATATTCTAGCCAAGATTAAAAAGTATCCTTAGGACGAGCGCCCAATTCTTATGTTACGTGTTTAGGCTCGCAGAAAGAGTAACATGAGAAAGAGTGAAAACAACAAGCTTTGAAAAATATAATAAATAATTTATTTCCCTGGAAAATAACTGTAAAAAATGAGAAGAAAAAAATAACTTACGGTTTCCAGAATGAAATAAAAAATATAATCCAAGAATAATGCACGAATATAATTTTAGAAGTCCTAATAATGAAATATTCTAACGATTCAAGTTTGAGTACTGTGTTGAAGTCCACAGCTGCTTGTAGAAACAAAATAAGTAATCCTCCGGTCGTGGAAATCCAAATAATGTTTTAAGAGATGTCTTTGTTTAAGAATTCTGTATGAGCACAAAATACTTGTAGATAAACGAATTACTCCTTTACAATCTAAAAAATTAAAGTAAAACTCAAAAACTCAATAGTAGTAAATGGGGGCACCCTAGCGTCAAGAGGAATTAGCATTACAAGACCCCTTGGGCAACTCTAGCGTCAAGGGAAAATTAACATGGAGAAAAATCGTGGTCAGATTAGCGTCAAGGGAAATTAACATGGAGAAAAATCGTGGGTCACTCTAGCGACAAGGGGAATTTAACATGGAACTATAGTGTGGGTCTGTCTAGCGACAAGGGGAAATTAACATGGGAATAGAGTTTGGGTTTGTCTAGGGACAAGGGGAATTGAATATGGGAATTTTTTTTTAATTTAAATTTAAATTTAAATTTGAAAAAAGGGCTAGGCAATGGAAAGGCTATCTCTTTTCGAGAAATATGGCTGGCCCTGAAAAGGGCCTTTGGGTTTTCTTCTTCTTCTGCTTCTAATTTCTTCTTTTTCTCCACCAAGTTCTTATTTTATCTCCAACACTCTTTCTCTTCTTCTCTTTCTTTTTCTCCTGCTCTTCTTTTTTCTTCTCTTCCTCCTCTTCTTTCTTCCTCTTCTCATTTTCTTCTTCTTTTTCAATCTTTTCGTTCCATTTGCTTTATCTTATTCTTTCCTCTTCATCCTCCTTCTCCTCCTTTATCTCTTTCATGACACCACTAATCTTGTCCTTTACCTTTTCTAAGTTATTAATTTCCATCTTTACACGATGGGGACTATAGGAATAATGGTCTTCAACCAGTCTTATTAACATCTGCTCCATCATTCCTAAGTTGTCTAAAACGTCTTGTAATGTTTGTATTTTGTCCATTTGGTTAGAAGCCATCTTCTTTTTTTATTCTTTGCAGAATGGTTTGAACGACGAATACTATGGGTTCTTATACTTAAAGCGCGTACGTGAAGGAAAACATCCCCCTAAAACGTAAAATTGATCTTACCTAGATCATGACCAAACAAGGCGCGAACGTGAAGGAAAACATGCCCCTACTTTTTCATTTCATATAATAAAACCCAAACTATACTTTCTCATTTCATATAATAAAAACCCAACCTATACTCTCCACATACGCTAAGAAACAATAAACAAAATCCATAATCTACTATCCACACAATCTTACGTGAGCGCTTACAAAACCCAAACTATACTCTTCACATACGCTAAGAACAATAAACAAATCCATAATCTACTATTCACACAATCGTACGTGAGCGGGTACAAACACAAACACAAACACACAAACACAAACACACAAACACAAACACACAAACACATACGCTAAGATCAACAAACTAATCCATAATCTACTATCCACACAATCGTACGTGAGCGCTTACAGAACCCTAACTATACTCTTCACCTACGCTAAGAAACAATAAAGAAACCCATAATCTACTATTCCCACAAACATACCTGAGCTCTTACAAGCACCAACACACAAACACATACCCTCACACTATCTTAAAAAAGAGTTAGTGTTTATAATCACACTACTCTACCTACACACATTGGCAAATCGATCGTTATTTCTTTTCTAGAGTATTGGGTAGCCCTGAAAAGGGCTGTTTTTTTTTTTTTGGAACTTCATGGACACCTGGTTAATGGTGGCACCTTCCAGGCCTAGCGCCACATACACATCTTGTCCCCCAGTTACTTTTTACCTTTTTGGGGGAGAGAGCAGAGGCAGGATATGTCGCTTCAGAATCCCAATTTTCGCTCTCTGGGATTCTGAAATTTCTTCTTCTTCTCTCCTTTTCCTCCTCCTCCTCTTCTTTGTATCTTCTCTCCTCCTCTTTGTATCTTCTTTCCTCTTCTTCTTTATATCTTCTCTCCTCCTCTTCTTTGTTTCTTCTTTCCTCCTCCTCTCTTATCCTTCCCTCCTCCACAATGGCATCCGCGGCCAGTTCATTTAATATGCGCCTGGCATATTCCAGGTGCACATGAAGTTCCAACAGTTTCTCCAGTCTCGTGTTCATTTTTGGTGTTGATCAATCAACAAGGGTAGCTGGACTGCCGAACGAGTTTCAATTTATAGTGAAAGCGCGGACGTGAAGGAAAACATCCCCTAAAAACATAAAATTGATCTTACCTACATCATGACCAAAAAAAACAACGCGCGGACCTAAAACAAACACTCACTCACTTTTTATGCTACCCATCACTATTTTAAAATTTTTTATAAATCACTTCAATAGACTATCCACATACGCAAAGCAATCCAATCTAACCCCAAATTTATACCTCAAACACCAAAAAAAAAAGACATCATTTTAATCTGCTATCCATAACAACTTACTTAACCACTTACAAACACAAACACACAAACACATACCCTCACATTTTTTTAAAAAAGAGTTAGTGTTTATTTTCACACTACTCTACCTACACACATTGGCAAATCGATTGTTATTTCTTTTCTAGAGTATTGGGTAGCCCTGAAAAGGGCTGTTTTTTTTTGTTTGCTATGGCATTCTTTTTAGTTTCTAAGAATGCGATGTCCTCTGAGGATAGACTTTCTGGCGATAGGTCTGCTTCTTCGGAAAGAGAAGAAGAACTCTTTGGTGTCGATACGACAATCGACAAAGCCTCTCTCAGCTTCAGGTTGCTGCTGCTGCTCTTGTTGTTGTTGTTGCTGCTGTCTCTGAAGTCTGTACTTCTCTGTCCATTCTTCTTTTTCCCTGTTCATTTCTTCTCTGAAGAGCTCTTCTATCAGGTCTTCAGTGATTTTTAACACTCTCACATTCTCTATTTCTTCTGGCTTCGGTATCAGACTGTGTTTGACCCTATGCAAATTCACGTAGGCTTCGTTGAGTTCAGCTAGTTTGGAGCACATCTTCTTAGGAGGATGAGTCGACAATGGATGGTTAGACTGGAAACAACCCGGTTCTTAAAGTCAAGGCGCGGACGTGAAGGAAAACATCCCCCACACGGTTTTTGAGTCGCAAGGTTCAGTGAGTGTCATGAGAGGGATAGTAAGAAATGAAAGAGCATCAATCCAACATTATTATAGCTAAACAAAAGACAAAGGCATTTTTTTCAAAACACAACATTTTTTATTCAAAAATCACTTAACACTAAACAACAACTCTAACATTTTTAACAATAATCCAACAATATAACATCAAACAATTTTTTCAAAACACAACATTTTTTATTCAAAAATCACTTAACACTAAACAACAACAACTCTAACATTTTTTAACAACAATGCAACACTAAAAGTTTCTCCACTAGGTAAAGAGGGATAACAGTCTTGCATGGTTTCTAGTAATCTAGGATGACTTCTCTCAAACTGTTGATTTCTATGGTATTATCGAATTCTGCATACAGGATGACGTTCACCGTTTCATCAGGGTCTCGGTCTTTAAACTGAATTTCCACACGAATCTGGCCGGATTTTATAGGGTGGAAATGTCCCTCGTCGCTGCCTTGGTCTGGAGTGAAATCGAAAGCCCACAAAGCGTAGCCTCCTGCATAATCCTCGTACGTAATACCGTGACTGGTATTGGTTCCTAACTGTCCGGTGGCTTCGTACAAGGACAAGTACGATCTCATGTAATTCTTCTTTTTAAAGTCAGGTTCGAAAGGTCGGGTACACAAGGTCTTGCCATCGCGACTGACTTCGATTTTGGACACGCCAAAGTGTTGAAAGTAGAAAGGATTTTTTTCGGCAGCTCCGTTGAAGGCTGTATTCTCGACGATACCAACAATCAAACGTTTGGGTAACTGTCCTTGGAACAGATGATCTTCGATCATGGATCGCTGTCCCTTGGGAATGGTGAAGGTTTTCACTTCCACGCGTCGTATGGGATACTTGGCGGTCGTTCTGCTCAACGTCTGACTGATGTCGTTTCCCACTTTAGGTAACACTTCCACACGGCGTACGTAGAGTCTGGCTTCTAGGATTTTGGTTTTGTAACCGTCACTATCAGCCATCAAATGGAAAGCGGCACTGCTACGATTCAGTCTCAGGCGGACATCCATCCCGTTCAGCAAATACTTTTCTTGCAACCACATGTCCAAATGCAAACGATCCATCAGTTCTAAACTTGTGTCGGCTCCCGTGATTCTCTTTCTTCGTTCTACAAATCCATCATTGTTGTCTTTCTTTTCATCAGTTTCCAATATTTCAAACTTGGTAGGTTCGTCAGCTTCCCATACCACACAGCATTGAGATGAGTGTTCTTGGCATCTATTCCGTACGTCAAGAGATTTTCCAGGTAGGCACGATAAGGGTAAGTATCCATGCTGCTACTGACCAGTTTGTTATTCAAGTACAAGTCCACTCCACTGAACAAGGAATGCATGAAATTGTTGACGGGAGCTACTGCTTCATCGTCTATAGCACCTCCAGTCTTATCTAGAATTTTGACTTTCAGGTACAAGTAACTGCTATTCAGATCGATGTAATCTTCGGGCTGTCCTTTGATTTCAAACTCGATGGGAGCGGAATCGGTCAGTGAGGAG
This sequence comes from Sinohyriopsis cumingii, assembly GCA_028554795.2. NCBI lineage: Eukaryota > Metazoa > Mollusca > Bivalvia > Unionida > Unionidae > Sinohyriopsis > Sinohyriopsis cumingii. Next base: position 365,952 of record JAPYKE020000029.1, on the reverse strand, counting down.
ACGGGGTGAAATTCCACCCACTGGGATTCTTGCATTGTCATCATCGTGGGGGTCATGGCAAACAGATCCAGTTCCGTCTTGGAACAAGCGCAAGATTCTCGGTGCATCATTTTTTTGTCTCTTTTCTCAATAATCGAAAACATCTAAGTCTCGAACGGTTCTTCTTTTCTTGGCCTTTCTCGCTTGAAGTCTGGTGAAAGGGTGTTTTCTTCGTCGTCTCTTTCTGCCTTGTCCTTGCTGAATGCCTGACTCGGTAGCGTGCAGGGCATTTATAGGTGTTTCTCGTTGGCCTAAAATGTCTTTGCCCGTTTGCAGCAAGACATTTTTTCCTGCCCTCATGAAGGCTTCTTTAGGGTTTTGTTTGTCGATGATGACATTTTGGAGAAATTCTTTGCCTTGCGTCAGTGCCGCATCTTTCAAGGCGTGCAATCCGCGTGTCACCATCGGTTTCAACACCGGGGCCACCGAACGAAAGGCCGATTTTAACATATCTCCTAAGCCGTGTCCTCGCTGTCGAGCAACCCCTCGGTACACTGGATACATGACTTAAGAGTCGTGAGAGAACCGTTTTCGAAAATGGAGTTTCACCGTGACTTTTCCTTTGGTGAATGGAATATTTTGTCCCAGATCTCCTTTTATAGCAATGTTGACCGTGTCCAAATACGACTTACTGACCGGCAAATAGTGAGGATGGACAAATTCGCGGTGGACGTGGTAAGTGTTTCCACCTTCCTCGTCAGTGTTCGTGGCAGAATCCACTTTGAAAGGAATGACACGCAGTAACGGTACGGAGGTGTGTCCCACCACGTTGTACTCCACCACATCGGAATACACGAACATCAAATTCAGTCCTTGGTTCAGTTCTACCGGGGCACGAAATAACTTGCTAAAAGACTCGTTGTCGTAAACGATGGGTAATTCGTTTTTCTTCATCATGGTCTTTCTCATGTCCATTTCTCCGCCCAACATGTCATACAATTCAGGACAAAATAAAATGGACAGGATTTTACTCCGTTCAAATTTCATCAAGAAGCGACGAGCTGTTTTGTGGTACTCCATGGTGACATTTTTGTTGACATGCTCCAAAGCTTTCAGAAACACGACATTAAACCTGGAGGTTATGGTGCTGACCAAATGTTGACCACTAAAATAATAGCCTGGGGGAATGAACAAGTGATAGGTGGTGTACTTTTGTGTACGGGTTTTCTTGTCATATTTGACATTGCTATCCATCCACTGTTGCATTTGCTCGTCATGAACTTCCACATCAAAAAAATTTTGATTGGGAAGGACATTGAGGACTTGGGTCGGGTGAATCATTTCTACTAAAGCCACTTCCCAATGGGCTTCGTGATCTAACTGGATGGCCTGAGGTAATTTGGCCGTGTAACAGCACAACGTGTTCTTGGGAAACACCTCCATGGAACTGTCATTGGGTAAAGTTAAGTAAAATTGGTTTTGGTGACTCATAATTCCAGAGTTCTGTGGCTGTCCGAGGGGTTACTGGACGTCAGAGGCGTGTCTCCGTCTAAAATGGGGTTCTGGTTGTGATTGAAGTGGTGACTGGCACTGGCACTGAACACAAGGTTCCCGGGATTCCTGTTCGAGGTGAATTTCAGGGAGGGATTAGGAAGCAGGTAACCGATGCAACTGCTCAATAAAATGGTCCACAATTGTTTGTCTCCTTGTTGCAAACTCAATTTGGCGATGGCTGCCCCGATGACACAATACACCACGAAGATTTGGCAGAAAAAGACGATTTGCGTTTTAGGCACACGTTCTCCACACCACACCCACAAGGGTTGTTTTTGTAAATCTTGCACAGAAGAACTAGGTGAAGGAGGAGTGGTCGACGTAGCTGCGTCTGCTGTGTGAAAGGGCATGATGTTCACTTCTTTTTATAGTCGATGACTTGCGAAGCGTCGATCCAAGAATCAAAACTGGGTGGATATCCTTTCCAACGTACTTTGACTTCTTTGACACGTCGTTTGCCCACTTTACGGGTTCTGCGTTCGAGAATGCTTTCGATGTCGTACACGTCGTCTTCTTTTTTGGTGACACGTTGTAACTCGGGCAAATAAAACGTTCCTTTGAGCACTTCTCCGTTCATGTCTTCCAATTTATAGACGGCAGGATGACGGCCATGCACGCGAAACAATTCGGTCGTCCAGTTAGGTAAGTAACCTTTGTCGAAAGTGCGTTTGGTTTTGCCAATGCGCACCCAATCTCCTACGGCCAACTCTCCACTTTTCTTGGGGACAGCCCTCGTCGGGGACGTACCAAACAGGCGCTCAAACACCAACACTTCGTTGTCGGGAGTCACGTCTTGCGGGGCACGTCCGATGCTTCGATGGTAAGATTGGTTGTACGCTTGCACCAGGTGTGGTAAGATGTCGATGTACTTCAGAGTGTGGTGATGCGTAAAATATTTCCACATGCGTTCTTTCAAAGTGCGTTGAAAACGTTCCACGATGCTGGCTTTGGTTTCGGGATTCTCGGTGGTAAAAAAATGAATGTCACGTTTCTTTAATTCTTTTTGGAAAGCTTGGTTCAGAAATTCGGTGCCTTTGTCCGTTTGCCATCGAAGAGGGTGACGACCGCTTTGTTTCAACACCCGTTGCAGGGCTCGCACTAACTCGTTGCTCGATTTGGAAGTCAAGGGCACGACCCAGGCAAATTTGGAAAAGACGTCGATGACACAAAACAAATATTTGTAGCCACGATTGTAGCTGGCCAAATGAGAGACATCGGCTAAATCGGCTTGCCATTGATGATCGATGCCTTCCACTAGGGTGCGACTTATGGCAAACTTGTGTCCAATGGGTTTGTGTAAAGTGTAGGTAGCTTGTTCTTGTAACCATCGTTGCACTTGAGGTAAACGGAGACTTTTCAGTCGAGTCTTGGCAGCACGATACAATTTTTGAACTCCTGCGTAACCTGTAGGATGGGAGGGATCGTAGTAAATGCTGGCTAAGACTTTTTCCATCTTTTTTGTGTTGGTTGGTGTGTTAATAAGACACCCACTCTTGGAGGATGCTACTCTTTTTCTCTTGGGGTATTTTCTTGGATTGCAATGCTTTGCGTGTGCGGCCAGCAATAGGTGTCGAAGAGGAGAAGGATGTCTGAGCGGGGGATATCGGTTCTTGTTTCACTTCTGTCTTCACTTCTGTCTTCACTTTCTTTTTCTCTTGTGAGGAAGAAGGGGTGGCCATCATCTTTTTAATTCATCCAATTCTGGAGGTAGGTGGTGTTGTTAACTTGTGTACTTTTTCTGGTGGAGATTGAAACCCTTCCTCTTCTTCTCCTTTTTCTGTCTTGGTCACGGGTACTGGTGGTACTGGTACTGGTACTAGTGATGGTGCTGGACTTTTCATCAAGGTCTTAAAATCTTTCAGAGTGGGTAGAGCTGTTTCGTCTAAAGCTTTCTGGTGAAAGAGTTGCAGTCGTTGCAAGAGTTGACCGTACTTTTGCGATTTTTCAGTTTCGGACAAATCTTGGCGATCCATCAAGGACTGCAATTCGTGTTGTAACTGGGACATCTCGCTCAAATGGGGATTGGGAGGTAAGTGCGGGGTGTGTTGTTCTTGCCACCGATGGTATTCCACCCATCGTTTGTAAGGCACTAAAGCTAGTTTTCGTCCTTCCATGGGGTTGTCAGGGGTCGATTCTGAGATCTTGGAACTTCCGAGGCCTTTTTATCTTGCTCCCACCAGTCCTCCCAACATGGTTCCCAAGACTCCTTTCAGTATGGGCCCTAACAAGAGAGGTAAAATACCTCCACGTTGCACTAACATCTTCTTTTTTTAACGAATGGGAATTTTCTTTTGAACCATTTGGCGAAGAACGTGACGATGTTTGCCTAAGCATTGTTTCTGGTGTTTGGACAAAGGGATCGTGCCTTTCAAAACGTTCAAACAACATTCGCACACGATATCGATGACCTCTTTGGAGGCTGTTTGAATGAGTTTTTTTCGTAGGGGTGGAGAAGCTTTGGACAGGACAGATAACATGTCCCCATGTTTGGCTAAACGTGGTGGCAGTCCTTTCCTTTTCTTTCCTTGGGGTTTTCTGGAGGGTGACATCTTTGAGTCTTCAGGAGCACCAAAAAACACTGATACCCGACTTGGTCACAGGCCTTTTTTATACTGGAACGCGTCGCCACTGATTGTCTTTACGTCGTATTAGTTTGAGGACAGGCATGACACGTCGTGCAGGGGTACGTAACGGACTAAATCGAGCCAGTTCTTGCTTGGACAAATCCAGTAAACTTTGTAACATGCCCGATCTTTCTTGAACTTTGATTTTGGGAGAAGGTACTTTGTGAGCAGCAGCCACTGCCACTAAATTGGAAGGTCCTGCCACTGGGGAAGTTCTTTTGGGGGTCATCAACGGAGAAGTTCTTGGTGTGATCAACGTCTCCAAGTGCTCTTCAGTTCTGGGTGTCATTAACGGAGAAGTGGACAAACGTGAAGCTGCCGGAGACGCAGTCACCGCCGTGGCAGATCGTGGTTTGCGAGTGTAAGGTTGCGTCCTGGCCGAAGTGCCTCTCTTGTGACTAGTTTTATGTGGACTTTTCATTTTCTGGGGGCTTCTTTTCTTTTTCCGGGGTGGTGGTGGTGTCTGGTCAGAGGAGGGTCCTGCCACTGGAGAAGTTCTCCTTGGGGACTTGGTCTTTTTCTTCTTGGGGCTTCGTTGGACTTTTGTCTTGGGTATAACTTTGGGGACATTAGGATCCCATCTTAAGAGTGAGCGAATGATGACCCCTCCTAGAGTACCGCTCCCTCCAGGTTTCAAAATGATTTGTTTTTTGGTTTGAGTGTCGATGCGGGGATCGGCCAGTTGGACCAAAGCGACTTTGTTCCGATCGAAAAAGCGTTTGGTTTGATGAGGAATCTGAATGATTCCTTGGAGTAATTGACGTGCCGTCACCGTGAACCATCGTAAGACTTCTTTGAGACTAGCTTCTAAGACACGAGCTCGTGTTTGTGGATTTTTTTCTCGACTGATGCCATACAAGGCACGAATCAATTTGACGGGAAGATGCGACTGAAGGGACGTCATGTTCGCACTGTGTGAGACAGACGAAAAAGGGTCTGAGGTTTTTATAGATTTTTTTATGGGGAGTGAAATGAAGTCGAGGACGGAGACGTGTACAGGACAGGCCCTCCGTCTTGGCACCAGTGGTGAAACAAGTGGGTACGAAATCGCATATCCTCAGGAGTCGTAGGTTTCAAATCGACGAGTAAATAGGCGTGTGGCGTTTGAGTGGCATCGTCGTACGCCTGAGTCAGCCAAGGCGTTCCTAACTGTTTGGCTAAGACTTGCACTTGCGATTTATCTCGAGGGCTTTTAAACAAGACCACGTAATGCGCATTGAGACTGATGGTGCGATGGGCTTTACTTTGTTGAAACAAATTTTGGGTGATGTAAACGACACTGGCATTACGGTGATGCCCTTTGCGCGTGAACCACAGTTTAATTTCTTCTTCGTCTTCTCCTAACATGTCGTCAAAAATGACCAAATGGGTTTGACGGGAGTCAGAGACGATGCCGTCGTCTTCTTTAGGAATGCCTTCCACAAACACGATGGAATCGCCTTGACTTTCTCGCAAGAGGCTGTACGCCGATTGCCACTCTTTGTAACACCACACGATCCGTTGAGGGGGTCGATCGATCAAATGATGTTTATGTTCGATCAAACGTTTGACGAATTCAGTTTTGCAAGAACCGCTAGGTCCAGCAATGAGCATGTTAAAGGGATGGCGAAGATACAAAGCCTCCCAACTGGCACGATCTAAGTGTTCGTCGATGACTTTGACAGTAGAGGAAGAGGGAGCAGGGACAGTAGAGGTAGCCATGGTGTGAGGAATGTCACTTGTGACACGAAAAAACAAACAAGACAAGAGTTTATATACTTTTTCAGAACACGTTTATTGAATGTTTTTTTCAAACATGAATACGAAAGACAAAAATACATAAAAGCCAAAGGCTTAAGTACAAGAATAAAAGGCACATGATAACCATGAACGTGGAATAAACACAAGTGTCTGTACAACATGTTTTGGGTAAAGTTCTAACCAGTTCTATAGTAGGGGTAAGGTCACTCAAGTGTCCTCCCGAAAGGGTCTTTCAGGCCTGTCCACGACAGTCCTGTCCTGGGTGACGGGTTCTTCTGGCACCGTCACTAACACAGGTTGAAAAGTAACTTTTTTCCTTGAATAACTCTCGTGCATACTGGGCCACCTCTTGTGTCCAAGCCTCAAAACCCTGGTCTCGGTGATGTCCAACATTTGACTCCTAACCAATCTGGTTTCTTCTTCGTCAACGACATGGTAAGTTACTTCAATGAACAATGAACTATTGGTCTTGGACGTTGTCCCTTTTTATATGCTGACCAATATCGATGTGACCGTACGGCAACGTAAAGTGATTGGGAAGTCTCACTCGCTTCTGGTACACGATTTGATAGATTTTTTCCAGGGGCCGACTGACGATGTGGTGAGTGGGTAAACGTACAATCTTGTTCGGTTGATAAGTGGTCACTTTAAAGTTTCCATCCTCTCCCGATTGCAAGGCTTCTTTCAATACCCCAAAGTTGACCACTCGACTGGTACGATGATTCAGAGTCAGTCCTTTCACTTTGCACGTCGTGTGCACTTCTCCTTGTTTGTCCCGGTGATCGTAGCCGTAATTTTTGGGACCACCACTGACGAAACTTAGAATCTTGTCGTCGGGATGCTCGTCTGTCCAGGCTCCTAAACGGTCTCCTTCGATGTCAGGGTGCTGTTGAATCGGGTGATGGATGTAAATGCAACTGTCCGTGTCAAAGTACAGGACGCGTTCTTCTAACAGTTCTAAAGCTTCGTACAATTTTAAGCGAGCATGAGCTGTCACGTAAGCCGCAATGATGACATTTCCAAAAGGGTCGTCTTGTACAAAGTCCAGATCTTCTTCGTAATTGACCAAGATCAAATCCTCTCGAACGATGTCCACGTGTTTCATGTATTTGGTTTTGTCGTGAATCATCTGGAAGTAGCGGGAAGGTTCTGTCAAATATTCCGTCTTGGGTAAACACGGTCGTTGTGCCATTTTACCCCACAAGCAATTTAACATCACTTTGGCAAACGATCGCCTGCCTTCGTTTTTTTCGATGTGGTCTAAAGAGATGCCTTCTTGTGCGTAGTATTTCTCTTTGAATTGTATTTGGTCTTCGGGAGTGTGACACCAGGAAGGATAGCCGCTGGCTTCTTGTTTCAGTTTCAAAAAGGCATCCACGTAGTCGGCGAAAATGCCTTTCTGAGTAGGGTCACTCTTGTGGTACTGTTGTGTCTTGGGAAAGTGGCAAATTTCGTACACTTCTAACAGTTGGTATCCCATGTCCAGAGCTTTGAACAATTCCACGCTGACCCAGGTTCCCGTCAAGGCACGTTCTTCCTGGCTGTGATGGCAAGGTTGGTCCTGGTTGCACGTTTCGGCACAAGTACGGCACAAGGGAAACATCAGTTTGCCTTGACAATGGTGAGGTAAGACGGGATGGTATAGGTTCGTGGGAGGCAAAACTTTACACTTGATCAAGCCTTCGTATTGTCGAATGTTTTTCAGGTCGATGTGTTCCGTGAACAATTGCGGGTGCCCTACAGGAAAGCGACAATATTTGCACACGTAGGGATACAGCGAACACACGTCCAAGTATTTGATTTCTTCTCCTTTCTCTTCGTCGGCTTGGTACAGCAAACAGGTGGCATTGGTCCTTCCTCCGTACAAACTATCCCTCGGGTTCAGCGGGTCCATGAACTGGTAACTTTCCACGAGGCGTTTAAACTCGGGATCGGTTTTCAAACGGTGATCGTACTCGTGTTCCCACATTTCCACCACATGGTATCCTTGCTGTTCTAACTTTAGGCGTCGCTGACAAGTGTCCTGGTACAAGTCTTCCATGGTTCGTTGCAAAAACTGATTTTTAGTGTCACGGTCAGGGTAGCAGACGGGACATCCGTGAAATAAGCAACCGTTAAACTCGTACACGATCTTGGGGTTTTCTAAGTCCCAGCCATCGACCGAATACGTTCCGATGGTCTTTTCGCCTCCTCCGTTGCTGGCATGCTGAATCCATTTGTCTTCCTTGTCGCACAAGTAATGTAACCAACGTAGGGCTTTGACCGAGTATTGACGCTTGACATAGTGGGTCGTTTGAGGACTGATGACAGCCACGGTGTTTTCAGGCATGAATCGTTGGCGGTACACTAAGGAACACGCTTTGGCAATGGTGCAAGCTTCTTTCAAAGGATCGACCCCTCCGTGTTCCATGAACAGTTCTCGAAATTTTCCACAGCAACGTCGTAAAATGTCCACGTCGGAACGACAATACTTTAACATTTCTTCCTGAAAGTCGAAGGGGTCAGAGGCATGAGCCTGGTACCAAGCGTAGAAAGCTTCTCGTTGTTCGGTACGCATGTTGTCGGGGTCGTAATAGTGAGCCTCAGGCAAATGGGGTAGAACGGCATGTTGATTGGCTTCCGTATTGAAAAAGTGTGGAAAGTATCCTTTAGCCATTTCTGTCATTCCAAACGTTTTAGGCATTCGACTCAAAGGCATGGCCAAGTAACTCATCGAATCTTTAAACTGTACTTGTCCCACTTGCATGAAAATGATTTTGGCTCCGTTCAAAGTGACTTTAGGACGTTCGGTGCCTTGTTCCGTATAGTATCTGAGAAGAAACTGTCCATCGTATCCGGAGAAATTGTGAGCCATCACCGTGGCATGACGATGACAATCTCCGTAACGTTCGATGTCCTCTTTGCTCCATGTCTTGTCGATGGGGTCTAAGACCCATTGGGCAAAATCGGCTAACGTGTTTGGTCCTCGAAAGATTTTTTCACGTCCTCCGGGAATCTTGCTGCAGTGAGGGCAATGACTGAAGATAGGTTCTTGAATGCACTTCTCGCACGCTCGATGAGCCACGCAGAAATTAGGAATGTGAATGCCGGTCTCTTGCATGCATTCGAAATCGAAAAAGATGAAATTGCCTTTCTTCTTGTGACCGTCCTCTTCCTCTGGTGGGGGTTGGTATTTTTGCACGTAACATTCGTGTTCCAAGTCCACGATGTGGTGACAAATGTGACATTTTTTCTTTCCTCGACATACGTGTGCCTTGGTACTATTGGTACGTATGCCTTGTCCACACGTAGGGCACAATCTCAGGAGTTGACAAGCACATTTCTTCTGTGAACCTTGTGTTTTCAAATGTTGCTGGTAACAGGTAGGGCTGACAAACGTGCGCAGACAAGTTGAACAAGGCACTGGTTCTTCGCTCAGACAGGGTGGAGAGGCCAAACATCCTGGGCATTTCCATCCACAAGACTTGTGTTGCTCTCGATTGTTATAACCATAATCACATTTCTCACAATAATAACTGTATCCCAGGAATCCAGTGATACTGGTAATGGTATCGAAATGTTCATCGTGATAATAGACATGAATGTATTTTCCGTCCTTAAAATCTTGGCCTCGAAACAACAGAGTTCCACGCATTTCTTGAGGGTGCACTTTCAAGGTGTAGCGTGGAGCTAGGGCATCTTGCAATTTTTGCATCTCAGGAATGCCACAGGGTGTGTCTTTGGACAGTCCGGCTTGTTGTAACAGGAGTTCTGCTTCATTTCGTTGTTTGGCTCGATCGGATTGTTGAATAGTTTTCCAGGTTCTTTTCCATTCTACCGTGTCGTTCTTGTTGGCATAGGTTCGTCCCACCACGATGGCACGGGCTAAACACATCTGGTCTTGAGGGTTGTGAATTCGGACGAGACTTGTTTTGGTGTTGCGAAGGTCGTCCACCAATAACATCCTTTTGCGTCCTGTCCATTGAGGAAGAGAGACGTGGGCCATTTTCAGTGTGGCTTTACCATCGGTGATGTCAAACTGGTCATTAGATTGTTGTACGTGTTGAATCTTGTCCATGATTTTGGAGGGGGTTAGTTCTGCGGGTCTGCTAAACTCGATCCAAACAGGGGATTTCAAACCGTCGTGATCTATGGATAGTGTCAAGCGATCGTCTTCTTTGGGTTGACATTGTCGCTTGAGTGCGGTGAGCAAAGAATCCCACATCTCGGTGATAAACCCTTCTGCTTTCTCCAAGGGTACGTCGGCCTTGAAATCTTTAAACTTCACCGTGTAGGTGTAAGCCGTGGTTCTAAATTTTCTAGAGGAGCGCTTTTCCGTCTCTCGAATGGAATAGTACTTTTCAGGGTTGACTAAGGGTGGTGAACTTGGTTTAGAGGGTTCGGATTCTGGTTCACTCATGTCCTCTTCAATATCACTGGCATGAATTTGTGCCAAGATTTCAGCCCTGGTACGAGGCGATAGATCACGTTTCTGCCTCTTACTTTCTTCTTCTTCTTTCTTCTCGAATGAATAGGATCGTTTCATCTTGAGTGCAAAACGTCAAATGACTCAAGTTCAAACACCATAGACTAATTTATAGTCATGGCAAACCAGCGTATATAAAAAGGGTGTGTCTTGTCCTTTCACTATTCATTTCACTCTCAAACCGAGGAGAACAATGGAAGAGACTAGCCAAATCGAACGTTTCGTCAGAGCTTTGCGAGGGGTCATTAGAAAATTCTCTTCAGACCAGCCGACAGACTACTCTCCTTCCTTTCGAGATAAGAGTCAGGATACTTGCTATATCTGTCAGAAGAAAGGGCATTGGTCTTCAGAGTGTCCAGACCGTCAAAAAAGAAAAAAAACAGGGGCTAAAAAAGACAAAAGTCAAGATACCTGTTATTATTGTAAAGAAAAAGGACATTGGTCTCCAGATTGCCCAAAAAAGAAACAAGAGGAGTCAGAAGAAAAGAAGGATTCTTCAGAAGAAGAGAGGGATTCATCGGAAGAAGAGAGGGATTCTTCGAAAGAAGAGAGGGATTCTTCAGAGGAAGAAAGAAGACAATTCTATTTAAAAGAAGCAAAGAAACAGGAGAAGAAGAAAAGAAGAAGGGAAGAAAATGAGGAAAAAATGGTGAAGAAATTCAAAAAACAGAGAGACTAAACAAGGAGAAAGAAGAAGTCAATGAACTTTTAATTAAAGTGTTGTGCTGTGAATTGGATTGTAAAAAATGGATAAAAGAATACATGAATGATATAAGGTAAGTGTCTTTGAGTTTTGATTTTAAAATAAGAAGCTACACTCACGCACTCATACACAGACACGTACTATAAGGGTAAAATGGGTGGGGTTTATTTTTGAGTTATTGGCAAACTGAAATTGTATTTCTTTTCGAGAAATGTGGGTGGCCCTGAAAAGGGCCTTTTTATTTTGGTGTAGGGGTGAGTTTAACCAATCAACTTTAACTGCCTTAAGCCTTTGCCACGGCCAAGGCCTACTTCTGATGATTGGGTTGAAATCACTAAGGGTGGTACGATAGGCTTAGTCACAGGGTTGGCGTGTTTAGCTCGGGAAGGTCGTATTCTCTTCGGTCGTGATAAAGAAGTCTGATACATTTGTTTCAGACTTCTTAACTCCGCTAAAATGTCCAACAGTACCGTAGCCGTTTGATTTTCACCCTCTTGTTTCTTTGCTGCTACTTCTTCTTGCTGTTGTTGCTGTTGTTTTTTTCTTACCTCTTCTTGTTGCTGTTGCTGTTGCTGTAGGAGAAAAGCTTGTTCCGCTTCCTTTTGTCGTTGCATAAATTTCTCCAATTCTTCTTTCTGTCTTTGTCTAAAATTCTCCACTTGCGGTAATGAAGAAGGTAACGAAGGTTCCGGAACAAATTCTTGCGAGGTAAGAAAATCCACAAAATCCCAATGTACCTCTTCTGAAAGTAAGTCCGGGTTCCCTTGGGCAGTCTCCCCTGCTGGTGCACCCCAATGGATCGTTTTCTGAGTTTCCGTCATGTTGAATCACTGTCGCATAGATTGACTGCACACAAGCGCTAACGAATCTATATAGACCACGTGACGTCACAGACTGCTCTCTTCGGATTGGATGCGAGCTGACTGAATTTTGTAACGCGTGTTCGGATTGGTGAATGAATTCAATCCGTTTCAATCCTTCCTGTACCTATAAATAAGCGCAGTTTACTGCATTGATTCACCTATTCTCGTCGCTTCAAGATGTGGACCACAGTTGAGTCATCCACCCTTGTGTCTTCCATGATGTTTAGGACGGACATGCTCATGTATGTCAGGTCCAAGTGGACTGTTGTTGATAGGACAGATACTAGTCAATGGATGAGGAGAGTTTACATAGAAAGACAAGGATGTCTCAAGAGGGTACTTGTGTATGGACCGGCAGTTAGAAGGAGTTTAAGAAGAAGAAGAAGAAGATGTGACAGATGCCATCTATGTTAATATTAATGTTAACATAAACCCAAAGGCCCTTTTCAGGGCCAGCCATATTTCTCGAAAAGAGATAGCCTTTCCATTGCCTACCCCTTTTTTAAATTTAAATTTAAATTTAAATTTAAAAAAAAATCCCATATTCAATTCCCCTTGTCCCTAGACAAACCCAAACTCTATTCCCATGTTAATTTCCCCTTGTCGCTAAACAGACCCACACTATAGTTCCATGTTAAATTCCCCTTGTCGCTAGAGTGACCCACGATTTTTCTCCATGTTAATTTCCCTTGACGCTAATCTGACCCACGATTTTTCTCCATGTTAATTTTCCCTTGACGCTAGAGTTGCCCAAGGGGTCTTGTAATGCTAATTCCCCTTGACGCTAGGGTGCCCCCATTTACTACTCTCAATACTGCTCACAACAGAAGAAAACAACATGACGTCATGTTTTTAAAAGTCCAAACTCCGATCTCTCTCTAAACATCACGATTGAAACTAAGTATTTCGCAATTATGGAAATGCCTAATTGTGAAATAGAGGATCATGTGATCATGTTTGCATATAAAAATCACGTAGCCACTGTATGTCCTTGATAAGAACCAATCATCTTACTCCGAGAATAAAAGTTGTTTACTTGACAATAAATCAAAGCCAGGAACTAAGTCAAAAGTAGAGACAGTGTTTCTCTTATTAGATATTTATGGAAAAATTCAGATCAAACTGCATTTTCTGGAAAATATTAAATTCCGTGTAAAGAAAATTACATTACATTGATATGTAAGGAACATAAAAAGATTCCAAAAGCAACAAACAATCAAATAGAATCAAATACAACTTAAATCAAATATAAATTAAATCAAATATATGTAAAACAAAATCAAAACAACTTGAATGCGCTTACATAGGAAAAACTCACAATGAAAGAGTACCTGTATTTCACTTGATTTCCTGAAGAAGATATAACGTATTATAGTAAGGTTGCCATTGTTTCGTAGTTTTTCTAGAACATTAGGATTGTTTAGGTCATGTTTGCATCAACTTGAGTAGAAGTGTACAGAGAAAACACATTGCACATGATATTCTAGTACTGACTATTTCTTGCTGTCCCAATTTTGCAACGAATTCTGGATTTTATCTCTGGTGCTCTAAGATGGTCCTGCCTCATAACATTCATTATAATCAAATACGTTTAACAGGTAGAACTTAAGTTATTGTTCCTCTAACCTGATAGTGCTTTCATTCAAATTAATTCTCGCTTGATGTCTTCTATCTGTTTGGTCATCTCCATTAGATCATTACGTTTTTCAACTCCTAAAATATATGTGCTATATATTATCTTGTTACAAAGGTCACTAATTTTCTCTCAGAACCATTCACATATTGTATTATCTTTCTGTTGGATTTCATTATTCAGACATATATGAATCTATTGCGACTGAGATTGTGAAATTTTAATGATTTCCATATATTAGTTTATCATTCCACTTTCTTTATCACTGTAAACTCTCTGGTAAATTAGTGTTATATCTATAGAAGACAGCTAAATCAATTATGATGTCATTGCTTTTCCCAGGTCTTGATATATGTTAAATTCGACCCACTAAATATGTTTTGCACTTACTTTGTTTACAAAGCCAACTAACATTTTTAATGTATCAGCTACATTATCACTGTTTATTCTCTAGATAATTAGCATCATGTATCCATAAATGACAGCTATATCAAGTACGGTATATATGTTTTGTCTATACTACTAGTAATTATTCCCACTACGTAGCCGACTCAAGCACGTTTACTGCATCAGCTAAATTTGCTTTTTACCAAACTCCTCAAAGATATTTCTTTCTATAAAACCGACTCAGATATTTTTACTGTATCATGTATATTGCATGTTTACAAAGCCGAAATAAACATTTATATTTTATCAGCTACATTGGTGAGAATTGTATGAACACAGATGCATTTGAAAAAGAATATGAACATATTATGGAGGAAAATGTATGTTTTATGGGTTTTCAAATACCTCTGATTGTAGTTAATTCATTACTTCATTTTATCGCTTGAATGTGATTGAATCCTATGTTTTTATCACTATAGCTGATTATGTATACAGTCTAATTGTCATTTAGAGTTATTTTAGCTTTTGAGTTGCGTTTGAAACATTGAAACATATTTTAATCGTTGACAATATTTACATATATTCTCTTTGACTTTATTTCATACACATTGCAAGTTTGTAATAATCGTCAGTAACTAAATCAGTATTTTTTCATCCTTATCACTGATGTAAGTGATTTTTTGTTCACTGGAAGCAAAATACCAAACAGCGCAATCTGTTATCAACGAAGTAGATATATAAAACTATTCATGTTATTAATTCGATAGTTTAATTTCCTTTCGTAGCGACAGAGTCTACTGAAATTTAGCTCTTTTACTTTAGCAAATGCAGTCCAATTAACTTATCTAGCGATACACCGTATATACTCGAGTATAAACCCGTTCGCGTTTAAGCCGATACCGAAACCGAACAGGTATAAACACGAAAAAGTGCATGACCCGCGTATAAGCCGACCCACAACTCAACATCTCAAGATGCACGAGGTAAGTTCTAAATGCATTTATTTAGGCAAACTTACACTTAAAAAATTACATGTATACTTATCTCGAGATTAGCGTGCATGATTATTAGAAAAGAAATGGTATAAATTTGCTTGAAAAATAATTTTCTGTTCTCTTATTTTTTTTCTGCCTAATTTAGAACTGTGTATACTCTTATTGAAAGATGAAAATAATTTAACAATCGCGAGTTGCTGTAACACTACCTCTCACTTTTGACTCGAATGTTGTTTTTTATGCATTTACTACATTGGACATTTTATATCAGTGCACCGGTAACTACGTATTTACTTTGCTTTGAAAATGTAAATACCTAACTCATTAAAATGTAATCCCAGTATGACAACACAACGAACAACAATACGGTTCGATTCAACGCTTGCAATTAGGCTGCTGAACGCATTTACATAATGGCGCCACCGCATGTACATTGTAGGTTTGATTACGCACCGAATCAAGTACATCCCTTGGAGTCAAATCATGGCCACAATTGCGCTAAACTTTAATGATATATCATTAATACCATAATGAAGCAGCAGCAGAGCAGGCGAACAGACCTTTTGCTGAAACGTATTTATTTAAACTATAACCTCATACGAAAAAAGAAACAAATAAATGAACCAATCAGAGAACCTCTCATTTTTTGAATATTTCGTGGTATAGAAATCAAACATTCCTTTAGTTGAAGAGTTAGTTTGAAAACTAGAATCTCATCTAAGTTTTTCCTGACTGGTTATTCTTGTATGTTTTTTGTTTACCTATCTAGCGTCCTATTGCGGTTGTTAGCCTCCTCTTCTGCTCCGGTTTTTGTTAAATTGTAACGTTTCTTTCAGTATATTTCCATTATGGAGCTTACAGATCTGATTTATCGGACATAAAACATAATTATGGTAGATAAGTTATTTATCATTTCGAAAGGATGAGTTATCAAAATTGAAAAATAAATATAATTCCGAATAAAATGATAAACAACAAAAGATATTTGAAGTTTACAAAGTCCGCAAAGATTTTTCCATTAATTATTATAAAATGCTTTTATCCGGTGATTTGTTTAAGACGAGGATACGAGATCGCTCACATGCGAAATCGTTGTGACCAATAGTTCACTAGTTAGTCCGAGTTTCCTCTGACCCTTGCCACCCCATTTTTGATATTTTGACAGTTATGTTGGGGTGTAGGGTCAGAGCGCATCCCCTATCGAAAAGTTGGAATTCGCCGACACCATTTGTTGTCGGCATTGGGTAGCCGCTTATTATCCGGCCCAGCAAACTTGAACGACTTTCCATCGAAATATACCTGCATGAAATCGATAGGAGTATGATTTATTTTCTCAGAAATTGCGATCATAGCATTCGTTATTCTTTAATCCGCTGATATACGAGTCGAAAGTACCTCGTTGCTAAAATATGACCTGGATCTGGCCATTTGTATTCCTAGTCACATGACTAAAAACTCTCGTAACCGACATCTCAATGCCATCACTACTTCTCCTAAACTACTCGGAGGATAGCCTTGAAACTTTACACACATTCATCCCATGGTCTAGTTGGTTCTAAATGAAAACGGTTTTGTTTGGACATCCAATATCACTGCCACAATGGCAGTCTTGAAAGTATTGTTATCACTACTATTCCTGAATGGATGGTCATATGAGCATGGAGTTTTCCTCAAAAGACTTCTTATATTGTCAAGTTGGTCCTGAATGAAAATTGTACCTAACTTACATCCAATATGGCTGCCACAGTGGATATCTTGAAAATCTTGTCATCGTTACTGCTCCTGCATGGATGGACATGTCAACATGGGGTTTTCACTAAAAGACTTTTTATGATGTCTGGTTCTTCCTAAATGAAAATGGTGCTGATCTGACATCCAATATGGCAATCATGGCAGCCATATTTAAAAATCTTACCGCTACTGTTCATAGATGGATGGTTATATCAAAATGTAGTTTTCACTAAAAAGACTTCTTATGCTGTCTAGTTGGTCCTGATTGAAAATCGTGCCAATCTGACGTCTAATGTGGCCACCATGGCAGCCATCTTAACAATCTTCTTATTGCAACTCCTGCTGAATGGATGGTCATGCCAATGGGGTTTTCAGTGAAAGACTTCATAATTTGTCAGGCTGGTCCTGGATGGAAATGGTGCTGATGTGATGTCCAATATGGCCGCCACTGCAGTCATCTTGAAAATCTTGTTATTGCTACTCCTCCTGAATGGAAAGTCATATCTTGAAGATATTGTTATCTTTACTCCTCTCCAAATGGATGACTATATAAACATGGGGCTTTCACCAATATAATTCTTATAATACCGTGTTGGTCCTAAATGAAAATGGTGCCAGTCGTATATCCAATATGGCTGCCAGGACGACTGTCTTTAAAATCGTAAGTCTTTTAGTGAAAACCCCATATTGAATGGATAATCATTATGATGGGTTTTTCACCAAGTCCTAAATGAAACTGGTGTCAGTATTACATCAAAATATGGCTATCACGACGACTGAATTTAAATATTGTTGTCACTACTCCCCTTAAATGAATGATCATTATGACACGTGGTTTTCACCAATACCATTTTAATGATGTCTACTTTATCCTAGATGAAATTGGTGCCAAGTTCACATCTAATATGAGTACCACAGCCGCGAATTTGAAAATCTTGTTATCGCTGAGGGATACTAGAAATGGGTTTAATACTCGACAGTTAAAAGGAAGAAATTGTCTTATCTTGAATTCCTGGAAATTCATTTTGCCCAGTAGAGCGTCAGTCCCATTGAGGGACTCTTTTTATATTTTATATTTCATTTATTGCACTTTTAGAAGTTAGTATTGTCTGCCGTCACAAAATTGATTTTCCCTGTTTTAATAACTACTAAAATGTGTGTACATTGGACTATTTCAATTTCATTTCTCGAGCACACGGGTGCAGCCATTTTTCGATCCGTTGTCTACCTTAGGTAGCATGAAGTTTCCCTCATATCACATATAAAGACATTTTCAGTCACAGCACATAAAAGCAGAATAGAGGTGTGCCAACATTCTCTACATTCTGCTTGTTGCAAATGCACACTTCACCTTATACCAGTCCGGGTTTAAGAATTACATAACACCAATAGAGCAGAAAGTTACATGTTTGTGGTTGCAGAATTCTTCTTCTTGCAAGAATGATGAATACCAGATATACAAAATAAATTTTAGAATCTTATATGCATACGTTTCAATATAACAATTTATAAACATTAGAAAAACTAATCCAACTTAGAGATTCAAATGAATAATTTATAATTTATAACTAAAGAAAAATTATGAAATATAAATACAGTTTGAGGAAATGTACAATTGCTGGCTAGCATAAGCTATGTGTAATGTGGTAATGAAGGAGCCGAGTATAGTTGTACAATTTTAGTAATGCAAAGTCATGTCTAAGTTTATAAATATAAATACACCAGGCACCAATCTGTCTTCAAGTGCAGTGGTGTCAATCAGGTATCGTTACACTTTATTTTGCCTTCCAAACTTTTTTAATGAGTTTTTAGTCACAGTCAAAACACAGACTGTTCAGTCTAGATACCGTAACTGTATTAGACATTCGTACTCCTATTGTATCTTTAAAGTAAGGTTTACACAATGCTACCTGGTGATCACAAAACTGTTTAAAAATATATTCGTATCCTCTGTACAATTTTAAACAGTTATACAAAACACCTTTACAGTGTATTTTGAATTTCCAAATGTATAATTCAAGTAACCTGGAAAGTAAGCTGTGAGATTAGTGTAACATTAAAGTGTATCTCTCTCATTATTAGAGTCAAAACAATACAAATTGATACACTTTGTAAGTATGTATTAGACAATTATACCCATCCACTAACTCTGTACGTACATTTACTATAATAGATCAGTTTGACAAGTGTACTTCACTTCTGGAATTATAGAACATCAATAGAACACCAGCCGTCAGTGCTATAGTTATGTTAAATTAGATATGTTGTGTTTTGTTTTATAATTTTTGGTATACTTGTGTTCCTTGTGTTGAGATTGATATAAAACACTCTTCACAATACAATACAATTAACGCTGTATACATTCTTAATTTATTCAAGTAAAGCGGCTTGAAAATGACGAAGTCGCCACGAAATATTTAGTATGGTAATTTATCACCAAAATATGTGGAAGCATGTCAACAAGGCGGGGTAGAGGATCATAGACCGTGAAGTAGCTTATCAACGCGATATTTAGGAAAGAATACCAGCTTTATTATTTTGCGTTTTTATAAAAAGCTAATGACATAGATCGATTTAGATTGCCGAGAAACATATAAATTAATAGTAAATTTGTGCAAATCTTTGGTTGTATACGAATAGTAAGACTTATTTACCTATCAGGAAAAAATATGTATCGGCGCACGGACAGACAAATGAAGAGTTATTTAAATTGATACCTACACATTTCATATACTGTTGGATAGCTTATGCTTTATATCTATAGTATTATAACCAATTTACGTGAAAACATCATAACAAGGCAAGGGTACAAGGACATATCATGACAATATATGTCCGTAAATTCGCTAAGCAATATTGAGGAAACAATACCAACATTTTCATTTTGCATTTTTACACAAATCTAATGACAGATCGATTTAGACTGCCGAGAAACATATAAATTGATATCATAATTGTCCAAATCTGTGGTTGTATACGAATGGTACGACTTATTTACTCATACGGAAAACTTATGTATAGGCGCACGGACAGACCGATGAAGAATTTTTTAACATGATACCTACATATTTTACATACTGTTGGATAGCTTGGCGATATGCTTCATTCTTATGGTTTTATCACCAAACTATGTGTAACCATGTCAACAAGGCAAGGGATGAGGCTCATTGCCCGTAAAGTAGCTTATCAAAACAATATTTAGGAAACAATACCAACTGTTTTAGTTTGCATTTTTGTACAAATCTAATGGAATAGATCGATTTAGACTGCCGAGAAACATATAAATTGATATAAAATTTGTCCCAATATGTTGTTGTATACGAATGTTAAAACTTATTTACCTATACGAAATAGGGACACGGACACACATATGAAGACTTCTTTAGAATGAAACTTACACATATTATATACTGTTGGATAGCTTCGTCTCTATACATTATATTTATAGTATTATTCAATCGGTTTAGACTGCCGAGAAACATATAAATGGACGGTTATCTGACGATTACGTACGAAATGACAGGGCGAATGCATGCGGTTTTTACTGTCAGATGCGTCTTCCCAGCGCCGACGTGTCGATATGTCGTACTGGAAGATACGAGATTGTAGTTTGGGAGAATATTGCCTTCAAGCCATTTTTCACACGCCCCAGACATCATCGTTACATTACTGTTTTCTTCTTACAGGTGAACCGACATGACAATTTCTATTTGGTTTGCACGAACAGATGCGTCTCATCGAGGCAGACTCGTTCGTTAAAGTTAGTATGCTAGATTTCGTTTGATTATTTTTATTAAGTAATTATAATAAATCAAGGAAAAGCTATAATAATGTATGTATGTATGTATGTATGTATGTATGTATGTATGTATGTATGCAGATACCTTATGTGTATCCCTGTACGGAATATTTTGGAAATAGATTATTATTAACATAATTCATGTTTGAACGGTAAAAAGTCTCGGGTTTATAAGCACGTTAAGACAGATGTATAGAAGGAAGGACACCGGGACGAAACTAAAATTCCGAACATTTTTTCCTACTCCTTTCAGAGATTTGGATTCGGGGTTGTTATGTTTATGGACTGTATTTGCTCAACCTTATCAAATCCATTTGCAGATTATAAGATATTCAGTGAAAGTTGCGTTTCTCTGTCTTGGTTAAGATCTGAACTAATGTCAACGTTGGCACGAAAGTCGACATCAGAAAACAGAAAGTTATTATTAAAGTAGACATTTTTCTTACAAATTCTTTCAATATTCACATTTTACATACCTTCTTAGCACCAGAATCCCAAACCGAATCATCACCTTCATTAAACCCGACCTGAATGTCAACATTTTTAACAAAGGCAAGTGATGGTGTGACATTGTTATAATAATAAACGCTGATGTACAAATTGCTGCAAACCTTCTGAGGGGATTAATGTTGTTTTGCAGACATCAGATATTCCGAGTCGCATGGATTGACGGACGACGGGCAGTCAAGCAAGGGTAATACTAAGTGCCAAATGTGTATTCGTGATAGAATAAAATAAAAATACCAATATAAGCGCACTGGAAGCAAGAAATATTTTTATTTTGTGAGGAAGTGAACTAATTCCTGAAAACACACATACAAGATGAAAACTGAAAGGAAATATACAAGTCCATATTATCTGGAACATTTAATTGTGGGAATGCATTCAACTATACATTCGAAAATAAATAAAAAGGTCATTGCTGAGATTTTTTTAAAAATTGCATTTTTTAAATATAAACGTTGAATTGAGTTTTTGAACACAAACTAAAGAAAGTTATAAGGTCAGATAAAATGTTTTTCTTCTAATATGGTCGGTTAAACAGCCTTTTGCTTATTCGTCTGCCTGTTTCTACTTTCACCCGAATTTAAGCATGCATAAACCAATCTTGGACAATTGATACCAATTATTTCTTCTATTTTCACGCAAGTGAAATAATTAACATATTCCACAATGTCTGTATTTGTTAAAAATCTAACTTCAGCAATACCATTTTATTATTTTATAATTTTCTGACCGCACTATATACCGTGTATAGGTAATTTTTACATCATTCTATATTTGCACCATTTTAGTATTTGGATAAGAGATCGGGAAATATTTAATTCGTGCTGATCTTTGGAATGTACAATTATATATGATCGCTAATGACCAACTAATGAAATTTCTTTAAAAAAAAGACCAATGGTGTACTTTTGGCAACACATTATTTTATCCATGTATTTTAACATTTCATAAAACTGAATCTGTTACAAAAATGTCAGAAACACATCAACTATCAAGCCTATATTTTAATATGATGCATTAGTTTTAATTCTTAGGTCCATTTAGCATCGGTCGTTAATATGGGGAAAAATTATACAGTCCAAAGAGGATGCACATTATAACAATACAAGAAGCAAACAAATCAGCTCGTGATTTTATGAACCAGATTATTTAAAACAGGTAGGCGTCATGTAGAAACTTTGTTGACGGTGAAAATTATGAACATTGAAATATCAAAACAGATCTTTTATACACGAGTTTATTTATGCACGACATGTACTTCTGAGTAAATGTATGGAACCAATAGGCTGTCACCTTACTGTCTGAAGTAACAATTAAGATACAATGTAGTACATAGACAAAGGATAATCATAATGCGCTCGTCCTTTGATAATGGCAATTGATATTAAAATGTGAACCACAAATACTCTGAGTATTTTGATTATGCACACTGAGTGTGCAGACCACGTGAACATACAGCTTTTCTTTCTCACAATTATTTATTTTCATATTTAAAACTAGAAGTTATTTCACCAAAACATCATACCATATGGGTGAGATTTATACACGTACTAAGAAACAACTTTCCCAAACCGTTCCTTGTGTAACATGACGTGCTTATAAATCATGCTGTTTCAACTTTTTGCCATAAAATTAACTAGACAAGGATTTATTTCTGCTTTAACGTCTCATAGGTTTGGACACTGCAATGTCCTTATTACTCGACCAACTTGCACATGAACAACAAATCCAAGAAAATGAAATGTATCTTAAAATTCAAACGAACGAAAAACGCATTAGTACATTTCATTTTTTGAACGTATAATCCAGTGGCCTTGCTTTGGGTTTTCTAAAAAAACACCGTTTTCAAAATAATAAACCTTTCCTTTATTATTATATTTTTTATTTCATATTTTCTATAAAAATAAATAAAATGTATCTGGAAAGTAAGCACACAAATCACGATACTTTAAAAATGAAAGTTTGGATCTTGGTCTGAAGAAATTATATAATCTAGGTTACTACTCACGTATTTGTAATTATTTATAAGCAAGTGAAAGAGAAACTATTTTAGAAATGTAAAAGTCCGAGTTTGCGCATTTTACAGAAGGGTTTTTTGATATTCTCTTGGTATAATTCTCCCAGCTTTAAACTGCACATATACAGAAATGACCATTATATTAAGTTACACACTGAGGAGATAGAGAAGTTTACCACACGTATTATTCCCAAAAGGTGAATTGGAGGCCAATTAAGCTGCCTTCATTTCACGAGTCCTGCTAGTGTAGAATAGATGAAATAAATTTTAAATTGGCATTCGAATTTTAGGGCACAGTAAAGTGGTGTCCCTTTTGTAACCGAAGTGTAACTCAGTAAAGGATTATAATGACATGTAAAATTATATAAATAACAATGTACGATCTTTCACGAGAGTCGCAAAAGATTGAAACTATTCAACGTATTTCATAAATTTCCTTTTAAATAATCTCAAATGTAAGATTATGTTATGTGTATCACATGACAAAAATGACATTCAATAACAAAACGCAAAATTAGGTTGCATAATTGACTTTAAATTACATTCGGATGCATTCGTCATTACACCTTCAAATTAGATGTCATGCGTCGTTTGTTGTGTTATTGGGTGTTATTAAACAGGTGTAATATTGAAAAATATCATACGGATATATTAATCTCAAGCGGAGTCACCGTGGCTCAGTGGTTAGCGTCTCAGACCTGCGACCGAAAGGATGCTGGTTCATGTCCTGCCATCAGATCAAATCATCGACCTTACTGGAAAATAGTGAGATAACAAGTACATTCTACAAAGACATTGAACCTAATACCTCCACTGAAACGTACGAATCGATCCTCTAATTTTGCAAAAATTGATCAGGAAAAGTGCGACCTGCTGAACTCGTAATTTTGCTCTGCTACACGTTTTAAAAAAATATGATAAACAGTTCCCGCATTTTGAAGTTAGAAATCAAACTTTTATGTCCGCCATCATTATACATAAACAAGAAATTATAGATGTAATAACTAGTCTTGACCTAAACAAAACCGCTGAAACCGACTAAATAAGTTATAAACTTGTAAAAGTATAGTTGAAAAAATGTATGTTGCATTGCAAATATTTTAAAATAAATCACTCGAAGCCCGCGTGTTCCAAAAACAGTGGAAACTAGCGCATGGCATGCCGATGTATAAGAAAGAAGAGAAAGCACTAATTAAAGACTAATTGTTGACTTCGGCTAAATTATATACACTATTCATACGTCCAACCTTAGAATATGCTTCTCGAGTCTGGGGCAATTGCTCTATTGAAGATTCGGAACGATGAGAATAAAGAGAAGAAAAAATATGATGTAATCTGCATGGATCGTTGAAGATCTATACTCATTAATTCTTCTAGATAGTCTCTTTATGCGGAAACTGTTTGGTTTGAAAAAGGAGAGATTATGCATAATGTATTCGATTATTAATACTCATGTAAGTAACTATTTAAGCGAACTTCTTCCACAAAGGAGATATGAGGCATCTAATTATCATCTACGTTACTCTCAAAGTATCACACCAATCTCTACCAGATTTTATATTTTCAGACGACCTTTTACCCATATATAATTCGTCTTTGGAACTCTCTCCCTGACGATATCCGAAATCCTCCAAATCTTTCTATTTTTAAGAAACGTTTCTCTAATTAACAAACGGGTCATCACACAATTATGCTACTGGCAAACGTCATCTTAATATCCTACATACTAAACTTAGATATGTGGATAGTCCCCTGAAATCCGACCTTTACATGGTGAATTTAGTTAACTCTACCACGTGTGCATGTGATTATGATAATAAAGATGTCGAATACTTTGTTTGTCTATTGCCCCTTACTTAATACCCAAAGATCCCACCTGTTTCGCTCTATCTTTCAGTACACTCCTAGTCTAAGTCTAGATTTATTATTGGAATGTGACGCCGATATAAGTAAAGAAACACACTATGTAATATTTCTAAATGTTCATAAATATATTATCGGAACTAGACATTTATAGTGCTTACAATTATATTCAAAGTAACGAATCTATAAAATAAACGAAATGTACAATAGTGACTATAACCAGTGCAATGTCTTCCCTCTCTCTCTCTCTCTCTCTCTCTCTCGATGTACATACGTATATGTCTCTTCTGTTTATCCTTTGAAATATTACATGCCTTTTAATAGATGAAATGTTTACCTTGCTTTTCATATACCCTTGAATGTTTGTTAAACGAATGGTATCTTTGGACCATTTTTGTATCTTTTGGGAAAAAATCTAGATGAGTTTGACAACTTGCTTCAAATGC
The DNA here is from genome assembly GCA_028554795.2 of Sinohyriopsis cumingii. NCBI lineage: Eukaryota > Metazoa > Mollusca > Bivalvia > Unionida > Unionidae > Sinohyriopsis > Sinohyriopsis cumingii. The sequence goes on along the minus strand of JAPYKE020000029.1, from coordinate 340,646 downwards.
CATATTATTAAATTAATGACAATAACATATGTTTAAAACAAACGTGTTAAACGGTATTATAAACTAAAATTTGAGCAAACTGCACAGTTTCTTTCCCGCCCTCCATCCCTTACTAATATTAGTCCCATTTTATTTTCCGTGGTCCATTTCCTCATGGTGGCTAACTTAGAAATTCAGAGTATCTTCAACTTAAAACACATAAACTCCATGCATGAATCTAGACTGAAGTTTGTATGGTCAGTCTCTGGATTGCACACGCTTTTCTTTGGTTTGACAAATAGCAGTGATTAATTCATATTATGTAAAAGGACATATGTAACTCTCATTTCTGAAGGTTTAGAAGAGTGGAAATAATATACTACTACAAACATTTTGTCCTTCTCCATTTATCTATTTAACATAAAATGGACAACACCCCCGAAATTAGGCCGATTACTTTTAAAGACAGTCAATCTGTTACAGTGTAGAGTATTGTTTGAATCGGTCTTTATATCCGACATGCAGGACACACGGTACTAATTCAACTCCAATAGTAAACATGGAAACACCATCATATTCAAAATTCAATAACTTAAAACTTCTGGGTGCTGATGATGAGACCTATAATTTTCTATGCACATCTAACCTTGGTGCAAGCTTATGTGTGGAGAACACCAGATGACCCGCGGAATTTTGTTTACATACATGTGCATGAAACACATGTTATTGATTCTGCACCAAATGAATCAGGTGCTACTTTCATTATTGAGTACTCCTGAGTCAAGCCTGTAAGAATGCTAAAATTGCATCTGTAGAAATTTGTCTTTATTTTTTAAAAATTACATATAGAATAAGCTCTCAAAAGATATTTTTACTAAAATTTTAATTTTCATTATTAACCAATTATGGACCACCAAACCTGTAAATACTCTATTATTTCTTCACCCATTTCTAGACTGGTTCACAGTTCTTCCGCATAATTAGTACCGTGTGTCCAATAACCAGATTTAAAGATTTTAGAAAAGGTTGTATTTTACTCATTGATATTGGAGCATAACTGTAAAAGCGAATTCACCTTGCTTGTGCATGGATAATAGTGCAATAGCATTTTATGTGATACCAATGTATATAGCTAAATTGCATCCGCATTACATGTTTTTGTGTTGTATTGTACTTATTAGTGGCTTATTCTTGTTATTAAAATAATTGTTTTCTGCCTTTGTAGCTTCATGTTATCTTTATATGGCATGTATGCTACGCAAAAGACACACAAGCATCCTGACATCAGCAAGTATGACATCACAGGGTATCAAATTACATGACGCATTGTATTTTCATCTCTCACTGGCTATATGACAAGTTTTAAATGTTTTAAATTTCAAAATTGCATTTCTTTTCTTGCTGACTCTCACAGAAATAAGATGCAGTGCATCCCTATTCACATCAATCAAACAAAACAAATAAGTGTGCCACATGACAGGTCAAAATTATAAGAGGCCATTGCCCTTTTGTGACTAAACAAATACACACACCCATGAAGCATCAAGAGATGCTGACATTCCAAACTTATTTAAACTATCATCATATGTGATAAAACAATGGGGCAGGGTGATGAAGCAAAGAAAAAACAGAGTAATGTCTTCAAGCCTGGTAATGTTCCCCACAACAAGGGGAAAAATGTGCATCAACCCAAAAGACACAGCAACATCAGGTCTGTTACATAAGGACAACAAGAGACAAATTTGAAAAAGCTATCCAAAGTTCCTATAATCCTGACATTGATGTTGGAGACAGAAAGTGTATGTACAAACTGTTACGGATCAAACTATTAAGGATGCTGGAGGTTGAGAAATGTGTGAAAAACTTTGCGATGCCAAGACAAGTCCATGTCTCTATGCAATATGCTGACACTGATAAAACTTATCACTGCATAAACTGCTTGTTAAATTTAAGTAATAAAATTGAATTGCATATTAAAATTGTCTAATATATATATCTATACCTACATTTACCCAAAACTCATAAAAAGTTAAGAAAAAGTCTCCACATCAATACTGTGGCTACTTTCCACTATAAGCAGTGTTAAATTACTTACTTTTTAATATAAAGCTGAATAAAATGCATACATTATTGAACAAAAGAGAAACAGTGCAAACCTTGCAATCACTCAAATTACAGTCAAAGGGGAGGTAATACACCTTGATTTGGCAAACCAAATAGCAAGCTCTAATTTACAGCTAAATGATTCCTTACTATTACTTGATAGTAAATGCAGAGCAATGTCGGCTTTATAAATAGCTTTTGTTTCAAATATGAAACCATATTTCTGACATGAAGCTTGTTTTCATCTATTCACAACAACATATCTGGTGAGCAAAACACATATCGCTTAGTGCATACAGTAAATAAATGCTGAGATTTGGAATAATGTGTTCTGAGAGCACCAGTTGCAACACCCTGACTATAAAGGTATTCTATCATGGGACTTGGTACATGAAGAAAAAAGAGATCTTGTTTGGTGGGAGAGAGCAGTATGTTCACCATGCAGTTATACATCAAGAATGTTTCAATTGTATAAAGAGAGGTTTGGGAAGAAAAACTGCCTGTGTAAATAATACAATACAGATAGGACTTTTGCAGACTTATATTGAGAACGAAGGGTTGAAAACTATTATTTTATTGTGAAAATGTCCCTCCCTGCTCCCTCAACAAAAGGGATGCAGAAAAGTTCCAATACTGTTTGCCAAAAGATTTAATGTACCAATATGAGAAACATGCTGAACATAGAATAGGTGTCAAGGAGTTTAATTCTATGATAAGAAATAAGACAGATATAATTGATATTTAATGTGGCTTGACATAGAATAGTGCAATTTACAGGTTAAGGCAATGCAGCATGTGCAGTTTTGTGCACATTCCTTGATTTTTACAATGTTCTCTGCTTTGATCTGCTGAGTGTGTCTCTAACGTTAAATGATCAGTTTTGATACATAAGTGATTGTGACATAAGTGGCTTACATATTAAATCTTCCCACACCCCATTTTGGGGAATTATTGCATGTGTTAAATGGTATTTAACCATATAGGCCAATCTTTGGGCACCATGATATGAAATTCTGCCATCAGGCCATACTATGCTCTTTTCTCCATGGCCTGAGCTATCTACTGCCACTGTCCAGTGTATAAAACCATCCCCATATGTCTTTTGTATAGAATTTTTCTCCAAAACACATGCAAACCATGAAAAAAGACTCCATTATGATTGTCATATGCAAAACCCACCAAAATGATATTCTGGATGCACATGGTAACCATGGAAACAATAAGCTCCTATTATGGTATAGGTCGCATATAGGACACACGGTACTAATTCAACTCCAATGGTAAACATATGGAAACACCATCATGTTCAAAATTCAATAACTTAAAACTTCTGGGTGCTGAGGATGTGACCTATACGTTTCCATGCACATCTAAGCTTGGTGCAAGCTTATGTGTGGAGATCACCATATGACCCGCGGCCGAGCTTAGAAACATGACAGATAAAAAATATTTTCCATTTTTTGAAACCGACTTTTGGTAAAATGGAGAAAAGCCAGAACGTAAAATCTGACATTAACCTGACGAGAAAAAGCATTGCTGTCTTAAGGAGTAGATGGGCATGTATGGCGTGAGAAGACGGGAAATTTCATTATCTTTCTAACGAAATCAAGTACATTGCAGTAGTAAATACAGTTGTGAAAATAGTCATAAAAATGATGAAACCGACATATGAGACATATAGGTTAATTTTTGGGAGAAAATCGCTTTTGCAATATTATTTATAAAGATATTAAAGCAGTAATGGTGTCACAATGAGGGGAATAAAAACATCTAGCGGGACATATTGATACTTTTTTCAAAAACTGCAATATTAAATGTTTTTTTCATTAAAAGGCACGAAACAAGGAACATGACATTGACGTTTCATTTTGTTTTAAAAAGAAAAGATAAACTTGTAAATTGACCTAATTATTAATTTTCGAAAATAATAGGATCAATATATTCTATGTAAATAATGCCAATTGAATATATGTCGGTAAAATATTTTAAACATGATTTGAAAACCTCTGAAAAAGAAATTAAACCGGTTGCACAAGTGGGGAACCTTAATATTTAAATTCCCAAACTTTAAACGCACAATACACAGTAATTTCTATGTATATATTAAAATGGTTGAATCATAGCCGACGACATTCTATTGGTAACAATTTTATATTGAAAATTAAGAAACATATTTAATTGGAAATTACAAATATATTCAAATTATGGCAAAAAGATGCCGGTTTGACATGGTGAAATTCATTTAGTTATCATCGCTATCAAAGACAGTTTTATTTTCAAATAAAAGAAGTATTATGCACTGTCGATAACTGCATTCATTTCGTAAATACGGTAATATGGTTCCTTTTAAAAATTAATCAAAACATACATCGGATTTCGAATCAAGTTCGGATTTTGCTCTCCATATACAAACAAAATCCGAAGTAGCAAAGCTGGCTTCGAAACGTCGGATTTGGGAATCCTAGCAAACTAAATATTTACAGGTTTCAGCTTCGTTCGTTGGATTGTGGCTTTTGATCCAGGTCCCCATCCTTCCGTCATTGCGAGTGATGAAGTCAAGCGTTGAACCTGACTTTCATGTGAAAATAATCGACATGGCTAACAAAATAGTGCCATCTTTGCTCGGCTAAATACAAGCCAATCTCGGGAAAATAGTTCCCCGTTTGGCATTTTACCTTTCAAAACAGATATTGGAAATATGTGATTTCCAATATCTTTGGGCAGCTCCAGTGAAAAGGAAATGTGACCAGCCTTGACAAAATTTTCCAGCTGAGTGGGTAAGAATGTTTCAGTTTCAAATTCCCCAATGTCAAATAGCTGCAACAAAATTTCTCCAGTTGGCCTTGCATAAGTATTATCACTCTCACCAATTTCAGTGATTTGATTGTCCTCAAAAATGGCTGGTCACTTGTACTGTCACTGTCAGCATGTTACTAGTAACAGATGCACCTGCAAGTTGGCTTTCTGCTGAACTTCCTAAGTCCTGACCAGCGGTATCAGCTTCTAAACTCTATAGCTGCTGAAACAAAAGATTGGATGTCTGGGTCATCTTCATTCTGAGTTGATGAACTACTGGATGGGACACCTGAGGTCTTGGGAGTCGTCGTAATTTCAACATCAAATTAGGTTTACCTCCCTTTTTGCAGAGCTGGTTTTTTGCTTTGCTGATTTTAATCTTTGACGCACCTAATGGATATGTGCGTTTCATTTAAATTCTTTACACGTACTATGCAATGCTTTGACGACTTCAGGGGTATACCTTCCAACTAGAAAAGTAACGTACTGAAATGCAGTACTTGCTGAGTACTACTTTAGTACTGCTGAATCTTCAACCAAAACACTCATTTCTCAGCAGTATTTCCATATTTCCGTTTTTAAATACGGTACACGTGGATTATTTTCAATTTGGAAGACAACGGCAGATCACCGCTCACAAATCCTTTTCATGCAAAATATATGCCTGACGACTGACGTATCAGAGCAAGAGAGAGTGACGAAATGACGAAGTCATATAAAACTCACGTCAATCATGTGAGTCTCATTACTGGTAGAAACTATATAGCAGAATGATTCACCCCGTCATCCTACTTCCTTTTTTTCCTATCTCACATTGTTCTTAGTTACTTCATGCAAGCTATCGGACGGCAGAATTTGACGTTTTTGATTGCGAGCAAATTCCTCGGGTATATCGGCCTCTGCACGGCCCTGCATATATATAGGGTTTAAAGGTACATCACCACTATATTGACTATAAGCTCAGATCAGAAGTTAGGCTCCAAAACTGTAAAGGTGATTTTATGCTCCAAATTTGTGAGATTTTTTGGGAGTTTAAATGTTGCTCCCATAAGGTATTTTAACAAACGTAGTGTCAAAATTGCAACTGCAACATTTGTATTAAATGTCTTATTTGTATGTATGTATGTATGCATGAATGAATAGGGTTTAAAGGCACATTAGTGTTAATGTGTCTTTAAATCCTATACATGCATGCATACATACACAGACAAATAGGGTATTTAATAAAATCGACCTTGCAGTTTTGGAACATAACTTTCAATCTGCACTTATAGCAATGATTGTGTTAACCCAAAGCTGTAGAGGCAATTTTATTTTCCATTTTTTTTTTGCGGTATAATGCAGCTGAAATGGCATTATCACCACTCTGAATTACATTTTTACCATAAATCATGTAATAAAAACAATAATAGAACTTTTGTTTTCATGAAATTTTGTGAACCAGTAAACCTGTCATAGCAACCAATGTGAAGTGGCACTGAATACGAGGTTTACTGGCTCATAGGTATAGGTTATTGACTGTGTATTAAAACATATTGAACCCAATGCATAAGCTTGTGAGGGCATTCTGTACTAAATCAATAATGGTCAATGTTTAATAATACTCTATCCTTTTTATTATATACTTATAAACAACATATTTACTGAGTATTAAAAGATATTGGACCCTCATTCATGTGGAGTAGAATGACCTCATTAGCTCGTGCATCCTACTTCACATGACCTGTGGTCTAATATTTTTCAATACACAGTCGGTAACCTATACATACTTGCCTCAACAAAAGTCTGCAATACTATGCAGAGGCAAAGTGACTGGACAGATGGATAAGGGCAACACTTTGTGCCTCACTACATTCATAAGTAGTGCAAAAAAAAGTTGGGTTTTTTTAACATTGTGCACCACATAAAATTTCCTTTCAGTGTCCAGTGGTTGGGTGGGAATATGGAGGAGGGGAATAAAGGAGGGTAGAAAGAAGTAATATATCATGCTAAGCACAGTAATTTGCTGTCTGGCAAAACCTCTGAATTGCAGCTGAATTTGGTTCCCAGCTTTACAATAATAGTTTTGCACAATGAATGAATATGACATTTTCTATGTCTAAAAAACTGAACTGGAATATCATGTATCCTTACAGAGATCAGAAAGTAATATTCTGAAATTATATGTTGTCAATTTTGTGTAGCAACAAAATATATCAAACAAACCTGACTTAAATTTTTATCAAACATTATTGTAAACACTCTATCTAACAGGATGCTTTGCACTTTATTTCAGCATTTGTCATCAAAATTCTAGTTATCTGAGTGATTGTGACTTTTGAATTGCTGAGTTTACATATAGGTTACCCTCAATGTGCACATATGGTTTGTAAATAATGTTATGTGCCTCATTTTATATCCAGGTCATGGAGATTCTATAGTTTCATGAAAACGTTTGTTCCTTTTGACAAATATTGTCCTAGTATTTATAATGATAAGTAATACAGACAAAATAAAGGTTTAGCTTATCACTACCAAACCTAGGCGATCAAGACTGTAGTATAGCTCTCTGAATCATTTGTATGTTAATACCAGTTAATACATGGATAAAAATGATGAGATTCTTGGTTAGTCTGATAATTGAACCCCAAAACCTGTGCTGATTCTGATGGACGGTTTAGGTAACATTCATTAAATTATACGTTAGGAGCAGAGAACTCTCTCCACAATGCATCAGCGTACATTTTAGACACCTCTATGTGATAACAGTCGTATGTAGCCACAATACTTAAATTAACCACATGAGGGTAGGGTTGTGTTATTCCACGTGGATTTACAACTTGTTAAACATAGGATTTAATCCAAAATATGTTGTAAATATCGCCTAATGGACCTTTTGACTGACCATAACTCAGGAGCCAGGAGAAAATGCCTACAATGTACACTCATTTATCCGGCCAAAACTTGATGTACAAGTGGATGAATATATTGCGGTGGAATAAGCATATCAATCATGTCAAAAAATCATACCTTTGGCAACTTAATAAAATTAGTAATAATAGAAACATAATTATGTTTAAGAAAGTTATTTTTTCATCCATTTTTGACTCTTGCAATATGTTAAGGGTTGAGTCTACAAATACAAATCTACAAAAAGCTGTTGAAGTTTTTATAATTATGCTTGATATTCTATTCAATAAAAGTTTTGAAAATCAAAAAGAAGAAAATGTTTTGATTTCCTGGAAATTCTTTTCGGACAGTAAATGCAAAGACCCACTGAGGGACTCTTATTTTCTTTTCCTTTTGTTTTCCTGTTTTCATATAAATTGGTCTCAATTGTTTAATACTGATAACTATTTGTATCTGAAAATAGGACACGTGATGAAGGTTCTTTTGAACATTATGCAACAACATTTTGAACAACAGAATGAAAAAAGGTGCTGAAACTATAAATGCTACTATTACATTATCTTCAGTATTTATTGACCATGATGATTATATATTGCGTAATGTGTATATTTGATTAAAAAAATGTATATTCCTTTGGTAGATGGCCTTTAAATAGATGTGTGTACATAAACATGACAGAAACATGGCAAAAATATCAGGCGATGAACCCAAGAGCGCGGATCTAACATGCCCCGGTTACTCCATCAAATCGTTCTCCCACCACTCCAGCAGAGGTGGAATTGCTTTCATGATATAGAACTCCATGATCAACCATCTTAACCACACTACACTTCATTTTCTACCAGATATCGTTCGAACTAGTCCAAAGCACACTCACACTGGAACAAAGGTCAGTCCATTTGTTCGACCTTTAACCGCCGCCCTGCTAGTACAAAAACGAAGCTGACTAAATCTCTCTTTTTGGAGCAGTTTCCAAATCTCCTGGCGTACGGAAATTCAATAGATGGAAACCTGATTATTCTTGAAGATTTCAATTTTCAATTTGACCTTCTGGACACCCATACACATACAAACTCATAGATTCCATTCAATTTTTCAACCACAAACAGTCAGTTGTCCAACCCACCCATACACAAGGTCACATTTTATACTGGATTCTTCAGAGACCTGATGATAATATTCTACATTCGTCCCTGGTGTCCCATGAACTTGCATGAGATTACCTCTGCATCATATGCCATTTCGATGTATCAATCCCTAATACTCCACCTTTATTTGTTACTAAGATAAACCTCCGTATGATGAATATAACCCAACTAACGCGTGACATGCAAGCAAACCGAGCAACTTTGTTACCTTCTACAGCAGAACAAACTGATAACTGCCTGCATTCATTATTTTACAAACATAATTATATATATATATATATATATATATATATATATATATATATATATAAGCAGAGAGGGTGAACAGACCATTTGATAAAACGTCATTTTTGGAAATTAAAAGTTCGTACGAAAATGAAAACAAAAATAAGATCAATAACGTCGAACCGAAGCCTCTAACTAACCGAGATTTTCTCTAAAGAGTCTCTCAAAGGGTTTACTTTTTTGTTACTTTATTTTTGTCGTCTGTGTTTTTTTAAGTACGCGCGGAGTTAACCCCAATGACGTCTCATTGACGTCACTTACCCTCTCTGCTGCTATAATTATATCATTGTTATATCATTAATGTCGCCAGCTATGGAGCCTTATACTGCTAGATTAGCTAGAGAAATATTAGAAGCAATAAATATATTTCTTCTCGTCGGTGATTATGTCAGACGAAAACTAAAGAACGTCAAGAAACTCAAGTTGAATTTGCTGAACGTGCAGAAGACTTATTTAGACCAATAGTCGAAACAACCAAAAAGATCGCAGAGGCTACAACAGCATCACAACAGGTCATCGGAGCATTACCAAAACAATTTAAGGAAACTATGGAATCTGCCGAAATTCAAGACGTTAAAAATATTGTCGAGAATCTATCTAAACCAAAGTGAAAACTAGGTATTTTACTCAGCAAGGCTATATAGAAGTTATGGCTGATCCTGTTAAGGTTGCTGCGGTGGGATAGCAACTACGACATCAGTTTCTAAAGCCAGAGTTTTATAACACTCCAGAACACGAGTGGTCTCCTAGGGTATTGCATGAACACAGGGATATTCCACAAATCAGTATAACAAAAATATAATAAAGAATATGATAATTTTATTGATGTAGTTAATGAAATGAAAAAAAGTGTTGGAACGCCAGTTATATCACCAGAAAGGCAGCGATATCGACTAAGGAGACAACCATCACCTGACCCCGGTGTAACCGGAAGTGGTATTTCTACTCAAGGAAGTGGCCTTATTACTCCATGTCCTAACAATGTTCTTTATGACGTTGAACGGCTAGAAATTCTGATTGGAGGAAAACGTGCTGTAAATAATTCTTCAGAAATCGTTAATTAAATATCTGATATATGTCGAATATTATTCACAGGCGGTATCATGTATATCAATGATTATCGGTCTCTCATTGATGAAATCGTTGATGATTATCACAGTGATTAAATAAATAAATAATAAATAAAATGATCCTACATAATGCTCAACGTGGACCGATCATGGTCAGAGTGATAAATTCAATAGTACCTACATATAAATCAGCTTACGGAGATGGACTCGGCGATCTTGTTCAAAGTTTATTCAGAAGGACAGCCCTAAAATCAATATCGATTACAAAACAACTAGGAATGAAATCTATTGATTTGTTTCGTGAAAAATTCCTTGCGCAGTTGGTAATGCTGTAAGTAAAGCAGTCTCGGCAATAAATGACAGACTAGCACGATTAATTCGACGAAAACCTCAGCCAGTAAAATTACCCAGCACTGAAGTTATACCTGTGAATGTCAGTAAAATAATAAATCAATCTGCAAATCAAAAACTAGCAGAGTTGGCTAATATACCCCAGTCAGAAAAAGAAATAAATATAACTGTAAGTTTAATAGAATGAAGTTGTCTTCGTGTTAGACGATAAAAATTATATTAAAATGTTTAAGCTTGTATCCGATCCCGCATTTGACATAGACACGCCAGTTCTCAATGATGAATCCATACACGATTATCAGTTTTATTCTTATGATGCAAAACAACCAGATCAGCGTGGTCGAATCGAACTGCAAGTTCAAGATATAAGTAGATATGTTTACATGCTGAAGAGTTCATTGAAGTACAATGTAGAATTTTGCAAGATAATGGTACAGGAGTTGCAATTGGTGATATAGTTGGTTTTGTTAACAATGGTATTATGGCATTGTTTGACAGCGCTACGTACATGATTGACGGAAGGAAAATTGAAACCATTCAAAAAGAAGCTGATGTTGCTACAACAATACCTGGTCTTGAAAGATATTCAGATGATTATACACGATCAGCAGGTCCATCAATGATGTTTGCTAGAGATACACCTGATCATACTGAACCTATCAAGGACGTTGAGGGTATTGTAAGAGTCGCTGGAGGAGCAGTTGATGGGCCTGCAATTGTATCAATCAACGCAAATTACAACTTAGGCTTTGCTACACGTAGAACAACGTGAAATGATAAAGTAGCTTTTTTATGTTTAATTCCACTATCTCATATCTTTGGATTTTGTAGTAATGATAGAAAAGTTATTTTTGGAGCGAAACATACAATTTTACTTGTAATAAAAGCCACTGACTTGGCGTCATGCTGCTACTCACAATGGTAAGATTAACAAAACTTTCACTGTCGATGACAATAACGACGCCCTCAATTGCTGAAGAGCAAAAATAACTTTCTTTTAAGGATTCAGATGGTAAATCATTGTTATCATGGTTAACAATAACAACAGATAGCGTTCAAAAGTAATATTACTGGGTCATTTACATGGCAAATAGCATCACTGCAAGGAGTTTCTGCGCCCAGGCATAGTTTTGTTGCTTTACAAAATGCTGATCGATTAAATTCACAAGAACGTAGAAATATGATATTTAACACATACAGTTAGTAAAGTTTTTTTAACGGATAAATGGACTTCAAGAACCATTAAAGATATATTATTACATTTTGACCAAATCATATAGCACGTGCATATCATCATTTAATGATATTTATGGGACGTGATCAAAATGTAGATACTGGTTTGCAGATATCTCAGCGGGATTTTACAAGTCTGTACCCGATCTATTATTTTTCATTGGATCATCTTGATTTATCTAGACAATATGTTGCTGATATTCACTTTCGAGCTCGTGTAAACCCCCTTGGTTCTGATTATAGAGCAATTGCAGTTATTATATCAGTTAAATCAATGTTACTTGAATTTGTTGGTGGAAGAATGAGAGTTATTGATGCTTCAGTAGAAAACATGCAATTAAGTCGCCCATGATATTAAAATTCCATCTCATCATGTTAGTTTCATTCCGACTCCTGGTCAGATTAGAAAGATTCAATCAAGTTCAGCAAGAAACTGCGGAATGAAAATATCACTAAAGTGACATCAAATCACAACTGGTCCAAATAAATTAGCATTGCCAGAACGTCAACTTAAACAGTTTACTAAAGCCAAACAATCAGAGAATGGCGTCGAAGTCAATATTTCTGCGGGCGCCGTTAAAGATACTGTTAAAATAGGTGGTATATTTCCATTTCTTGCAGCGTTACCAACATTAATTGTCGCAGCCGCACTTGCCGTTGTAAAAGCATCCGCACCTGGTGCTGTTGGAACCGCTACTGGAATGGAACTAAAGAAAGCAACATGATAAGGATTAAAAAAGATGGAATGGTCTAAGATTACCAGGAACCTCTTGTCGGTACGGAAAAAATCTGAGACTTCCAGGAACACTACTTTATTCTTTCCAATGTCAAATTTTGATTTACTTGATGTTGCTAAAAAATTAAAAAAAAATTTTAGAGGCGTTTTTAAGCGTCATCAGCTACCAAAATAAACCCCCAAATAATATTGAAACCGGTATCATTAATCTTGATAACAGATCTTGTCCAGGAACCCATTGGGTGGCATACGCAAATAATCCACGTGGAATTGTTTATCTTGATTTATATGGTTTGGCTCCACCAAAAAATTTAACGGTTACGTAAACACAATAAAAACTCCAATTTGATATAAACATTACCAACGCAAACAATAACAGATCCGCCAATATGCGGCCGTGAAGTAATTGCTGTACTCGACACTGTATTAATATTACCACCTCATAAGGTCGTGCCCGATTATACAAGTAGACGATTTTAATAGATCTTAAAGTATAATGGTAGATATTTAAGGAAGATCTTCTCTTAGTGGTACCGCTTAGGGCAAGAATAAAAAAGATGATATCGATCTGTCGAATTACGGGATTAAAGTTGAACTTGCCAATATTATGAATCTGTCTGGAGTTGATCCAGATGAGGTTGTTATTTTTCAGGATAAACATGGTTTTTTGAAGACGAGTAGTGTCAAATGGAATGACATAGCTCGTAGAGTCCTCTGAGGTACTATGGATAATATTCCAGTATTTACTGAAAGCGGTGAAATCAAGGACTCAAATAGATCAATCGCAACTATTAGAAATGAAATTGTAAAAAGTGTTGCTAATCGTTTACGATCTACCGGTGATACAATAACAGGTAAACACAGCATGAATGGAAATAAAATAGTTGTTTTAAGAGATCCAACATCTGATGAAGATGCCTCAACAAAAATATATGTAGAAAATAACTATAATAACGTAGATACTAAATTAACCACACTACGAGCTGAGTATGGCGTTCACGTAAATATGTTTTCAAATCTTCGCAGAAATTTTAGAACAATTAATGAAATCGGAGAGGAATTCTTTGGAAGTCCTTTCACTGTTGACGAAAAACTCGTTGATATTAACATAAAGCTCGGTGATATTAAAACAGCAATGTCAGACTTTGAAACGATTAATAAACGATTAGGTGTTATCGGAGATCTTAAATCAGAGTTATCACGAGTAATATCGATGATATTAGAAAAAATAGATGTTACGAGTGGAATTCCTTATATCCTTAACAAATTAATCTGATTAAAATTCCTCACAAGGAAATTTTCAGCATAGTATTTACAGCAGCGTCTGACCAAGCATTATGGTCACTACTCAATAAAACCATTAAACATCGCGCTGCGGTTACCGGTATACACAGGCTCTCAGTACTTGGTGTTGTAACATTCATAATATCTACCACAATTTCACGGCGTTATCCACTGACTCCGTTAGGTGGATCTCCTGGATCTATGTTAGTGATGTTAGATCAAAGCGACGAGGAAATATCTACTGTGGAACCAGAAGAAAGAAAACTCGGTTTGATTTATAAAGGGTGTCTTGAATTAGTAGCGAAATTCCCACCTAATTAAATAATGATCCTTCAACATATTACAGCATCAGAATCAAGTATCTATATGGCAAACAAAATTAAAAAATATCATTGATGAATGACGTCACCGATAATTATAACAATCTGTATTTCGTCAGCAACAACAATTGCTGGAATTGTCAATTTTATTGCAAAAGAGATATCATCATGCGCAAATACAAGATTAAATGAATACATGATAAAACTTCATTCAGCAACAGTGGCATATTCTAAATTATCTTTGTTAATATATGCAGGCCTAAGCGATGGAATAATATCAGATACCGAGTTCACACAGATGATTAAATTTTACCTCGAAGGTAAATATGTGTCTGATTTCCCAAATTAAAATTTGGATACTACTACTGCTACTACTACTACTACTACTACTACTACTAATAATAATAATAATAATAATGTCAACGTCGAACGAGCTACTTCAGCAGACTGTAACGAACAAAGCTCCAACAAAAGCAACAACGATATCAGTAAACTCAGCTAATCCTAAATTAATTGTTAATTTTCCAATTGCAATTCCACCGAAAGAAATTGCACTTGCACAATTGCGAGTATATTACAGTTGGCCAAATATAAGGTCAAAATTATTCGGTGGATAGTGTGTTTTTACAGTAGACCTTAGATTTCTAAGGAGGAGAGCACAACCCCCATGTGAAACCGTAGATTGTCAAACAATATTATAGCAGGCTCAGGGGGCATGAAATAGTTACACAAGCTCCATGTGAACTCCTAGATTGCTAAATGACATTCTATCAGGCTTAGGGGGCAACCAACATTCTAGCGGGCTCAGCATGATATATTTACACAACACAATCACCATGTCAACCTCTAAATTGCCAAATGACATTCTTGCAGGCTCAAGGGGCACAAAATATTTACACAACCCCATGTGAACTCCTAAATTGCTAAATGACATTCTAGCAGGCTCTGCAGGATATATTTACAGTAAACCTTAATTCTAAGGACGGCACAATACATACATCTTAATTCTAAGGAAACAATACATAAATCTTAATTCTAAGGAGGGCAAAACAAACACGGGAGCCATTCTCTACGTTCAGCAGACAAGTACACTCACCAAATAATCGACCCCGGGGAGTGTAAAAAAATCCACCCACCACTTGGTCACATAGTGGGTATGTGTACCTATCTGCTGACTTTCGAGCTCTTGGGTGGACAACCACATGATTATCGCAACCTTCGACAGTATGTCCAACACAGGTTTCGATCGCCAGACCTCCATTATGAGAATTCAACACTCTACCATTGTACCACTCTACACATCTTACAAATATATGTTCAAAAATTATTATAAAGTTACCTATCCTGGATTGTTCCTCTTTATGATTTCCAGAACCATTTGAGTCATGTGTAAGTCCATTCCAATTGCAGTACCGAGTAAAATTATATTTCTGCACTGTCAAAGTCAAGGTTGAAATGGTGCATGGCTTATGTATTGTTTCTGTTCTTTAGTAATATCGCTGATAAAATCTACTTGAAGCAAAACCCTGAAATATTCAGAAAAATAAAATAATGTTTTTTAAAAATCAGCAAAAAATATAATTGGTCAATACAATTTGCTTGATTACAGGTTTTACCTTTCTATCAAAAGTATTTCCATTGAAGAATATCATCGCCGAAGTCATAAAATTAATCTGTCTGACGATCAACTTTAAACCCCTATCTCTCTTTCTCTCTCTTTCTCTGTGGTCGGTTTATATTTCTTTGAAAATACCGATCTGATTATATTATTTGCAATACGATGGGAAAAACTAAAGCTCAGCAGAGAAAGAATGTAACAGAGTTATGAGGTCATTCGCAGTAACTACTGAGTTACTCTACAAGAGATACAAGAGGTATCCCCTTCAATAAAGCTGGAATTTTATAGTCATTTATGTATTTCAGTTTTAGCGATGTAGAATAAATTAAATAAATAAATAGTAGTAGCAAGACACTTCTGAATGAGACAGTAAACCATATCTTTCTTCAACAAGAATGAAAATTTATTTTATGTTTATATTTCCTTGAAAACGCTGATTTAGTAATTTTATCTGCGACGTGATGAACCACGGGCTGGCAGATATCAAAATATTTTCCAGCTGAATTCATTGATTGAAATAATACTTCTTCACCAGACTCTGTATTTACAGATTTCAATTAGTATACATATGCCAGTATTACCAGCTCTAACATGTTTGCTCTGTTTGACAGCTTGTAAATTATTTAAAATGTTTTTGAGTTTTTCTCCGTCAATATGACCAATCACAAGACCGTCTTCGAGTACTCCGTCAAAAATCTCGTAAATAAACTTATGACAAAGGTAATTTTTGTTCCCAGTATTAAACATAAGGTAACGAGTATTAATGACGAAAGCGACTGTTTTTTAGTCGACAGTCTGATGATACCATCACGAGATGCTTCGTAATTCTCGATAATTTAATGTTTTAAAAACTCGTTTTGCTCCAATTATATATAATAATATTATTCGTCTAAATCTAGCTAAATAATCTTTTACATTTCTTATAACTTTATCATTATCGGTGTTATTTTTTATCTTAATATCGTTTCTGTTCTCTATATTTTTTACCACCATGTTGCACACACAACTGCGTTTCTACTCTAACTCCAACACCACATTTCAAACACGGTTTAGGTC
Organism: Sinohyriopsis cumingii; assembly: GCA_028554795.2. Lineage (NCBI taxonomy): Eukaryota > Metazoa > Mollusca > Bivalvia > Unionida > Unionidae > Sinohyriopsis > Sinohyriopsis cumingii. The sequence continues at coordinate 323,778 of JAPYKE020000029.1, read as the reverse complement.
CTAAACTCCCTCTCCGTGCGCTTTGTGAATGGCATTAGCAGAATTCTTTTACAAGCTTTGTCACAGGGAGTTATATAAACTATCATAAGCCACCTCCATTTGTTCTTTGTTTGAATCATTATGTGTGTGTGTGTGTGTGTGTGTGTGTGTGTGTGCATATATATTTAAATATATACTTGTCTCAGTTATAATATGAACGAATTTTGAAATTAATATTAAGTCTTCTAAAATAAAATTAATCTTCACAGAATATCCTCTGATTTACCGATGCTAGCTCTGCTTGATCCGACGAATACAAGTTTGATTACTGTATTCATGACGCCAAGACAGAATTTAGCAAGGATGGTGTATCTCATATGTGGTCGATGTTCAGAATCGTCGATACTAGAATCATCGATCAGAATCGCTCCAAGATGAAATGAAGAATCTGGCGTTGAAATATGACGATATCAGGGTTGAATATTTACTGAGTAATTGTTTTACCGTTTCTTCAGTTGCTGCTCATTTTGCTAGCGAAATAAAAATTGTGGAAACCAACATGATTTGATTTTATTGAAGATGTGCTGCTAAGCTGCTGCGAATATGGACACGGTGGATTATGGAATACTATATACAGTTATAGAGATATCATTTAAGTTGATATGGTTGCATGCTATCCCGGATGTTTTCTTGGAATGGGAGAGTTGTCTAAGTATTTTGCGCCATTTGGACGTCGCACACACGAAGTGAAAAGAGTATCGATAAATGGACCATTACCGGATTTAGACTTCACAGGATTCCCTTGTATCGAGTAAATTAAGTTTGTCGAAGATCTCCATGTGATTTGTTATGTCTGGTTTGGCAAACACTTTTCAGAGAAAAAGTGGGCTCCAATAGTTTTATTACGATCTATCGTTGATGTAAAAATATTAATATTGTTGGTTATAAGTGAAACAATTGTATCATATAGTTCGCGGAAAGAAGTTTGGTTACCACCACAAAAGAAGTATTTAGATGGTGACAATCCTGATACGACTGATTACGAAAATAAAATCTCAAAAGATCTTAGCAGAACAATAATAGGTAAATTCACAAAAGGAGGATCATATGATCATAAACGACATTGCACAAGATTAATTATAGATGATGCTGAACTAGATTTTATAATTGCTGATACAAAGAAAAGACATACGTTTATAAGTCGAAGTAATGTTAATTTATCAGACGGAATTAAATTAGGTACAATTGTTAATTATTTTGATGGTGAGTCACCACAGTTTACTCATTTAAGTTCTTCGATGTTGGCTTATGTTTCGATAAATATGTTATCGATGATAAGAAGATTCTCTAAGTCCGCATTTAGGCTGCCATGGATTCATTTTATGTCAGTCATGACACAGAATTGATAAATGTATACAATAATGCATCACTGGTGAATGAAGGATCAAAAATGAGAAGATACTCAGTTATTCCGAATCTACAGAGGTTCCGATTAACGATAGCTATTACAAAAATAATAATATATAAAAATTGTCATCTGCACCATCTGTGTATGATCATATAGTTAGGCATGAAACAGTTTATCTTAATGGACCAGAAGGTTGTTGTAAAACAACACACGTGATCGAATTATTTCGTAGCAATACTTTCTATTGTGATGATATAATTGTCTTAACACCTACACATAGACTTGCCAGGGAAATGAGCGAGCGAGGAGTGAAATCTTGTGCTTATCACAGCTTTTATTGATGGAAAGGAGATGGATGGACTTCTGAACGAATGAGTGAAAAATATATTCCAAGGATTAATATTTGGGATGAAATATGTACAGTGCCGCTTGAGACATTACAAATATTTCTTGAATGGCTATTGTTGAAGAATACGTCTATAACAATGTGTGACGATCATGGTCAACCACCACCTTTTGTTGGATTGTTTCCGCACGAATGGGTAAGTAGCTGTGTTGATTATCATGAAGAAAAAACTGATGGTCATGAGCGCTTGATCCAGAATTAAGAGAGCTTATGAAATTAATCAGACTACAACCAAATAAAATTCAATCTAAAAAAATGCGTAAAATAATTTTAGAAACTCCTATTAACGAATTTATTCAAATATGGAGACCAAATAATTTGATAGTGGCAAGAAGAAAGATAGTGATAAACTTCAACAACAATTATTTTTGTTACATAAACACAAGTTTTCAAATCTACCGTACCATTATGTTATCGACCGGTTGATTCTCGACGGCAGAATATCGAATTTGATATACCCGGATCATCAGAAAAACAAAATCTTGTACTGAATGATATTGTAATTCGTGTCAGTGTTGTCGTGGGCGCGCTAACGTCTGTAGGAGTCAGGGACAAATCTCCGTGGATGCTAGGATATGCTATAACGATTCATTGATCGCAAGGATTAACTATTGTGGATGCTAATATTTGGATTATTGATGACCGTATCGAATGGTTAAATTTAGTTTATCTTGCAGTATCTAGAGTTAGGAGAATATCTCAGCTACTTAGGGTTATCATACATTTTACAGAAAATCCGGAAGACAACAACGAAGTTGCTGTTGATGATATAATAAGAAGAAAACAATATTTATAAACAGAGTGATACAAAAATAAACGCAAGTTTGATCTCGATGTTACATTTATCATGACGTTCAAACAACAACAAAATAATCATTAGACAAGCTGTAATACGGTAAAGTTGTGGAACAATATTTTTATTAATCCAAGACAATTTACCGTAGATAGAATTAATAGTAGTCTTGGTCATACACGAGAAAATGTGATGCTGACCTGTCTTGAATGTAATCGACTTAGGGGTGCTGGCACTTGTGCTAGTTTAGAAAAATGAATGCGGAGGTAACTGTGTGTTTTCAGGAATTGCCTGCAATTGTTCACGTACAAATCCACGTTGAGGAGCAGTTTAATATAATCTTTCTCACCTTGAACACTGACGATGAAACATTTGAAGGCCTTTTTAATTAATTTTTAAGTTGTATTAAGGATTTTCAATTATTAGATCAATTTACAGAAGTTACTAAGTTTTTTTCCATGATCAAGCACAAATAAATTAGTAACGAAAGTAATAAAGGTTTGATATTTATTTTCTATGTATCTGGCTCAACTGACAAGTAAAATGACATATTGCACAGCTGATGATTTAAAGTACAATGTTTGCAACCTGTTCAAGTTGACATCAAGTTGACATCAACAGCAAAAGAAAAAAATGTTAATGCCCACAGAATTTAGATTTAATTTGTTTATGATTTTCAGTTCACTTTCAAAAGAAGCAATTAAGTTCAGGCGTGTATAAAGGACGTCCAGCTCGAATACACCGCTGGAACTGTGTTCGAACAAAAACAACATTATATGACAGACATTTAGTGAATAATCCGGTACAATATGGGAAAATATTGATAGAGACTGAATGCAACGACTTTGTCTATCACATCGTTTTCATAAGTCCAAGTTTTTTATCACACCGATATCGTATGCCTAACTTTTATATCACACCGATATCATATATCAACGTTTTTATTAAATCGATATCATATGGCCACCCTTTCTATCATGTCGTTATTATATGTCAACATTTCTGCTTCCATAGAATTGAGAACAATTATTCAAAGAATACAATATGATCGTGGTAGGTTCATAAGATAAATTAGATGTAGCGATATGACAAACTTTTTAAAAGCTACATTAAAAATCCAAATCACACACACACATGCACACACACATAAATGGTTATTAAGTTAAAAGAGATATTTGCTTGTATGCCACATCAGCATAGAGGACAGAAATTTGCAGTTCAAGCTTTTTGTATTCAGTGAAAACTATCTTTCTTAATCTTATATCGTATTCACTTATTTAAGCTTCAAAGTTGTATTACGCCTTTCGTATTTTAATGTTCATTGACATGATCCTCACTAGCGTGTGAGACGAGAACGAGAGCGCAAACCAATGTGCCAAGTTCGGTTTCTATAATAAAACTTCCCAATTTTCCAAATAGCAGTAAATAGAATACTTAGAAAAATGTATGCAATGCTCAAAATAGAGCAGTTCATCATGCCATACATGTACACGACTGTTTCAGAACAGCTGGTAGGAAATAAAGTGGTAATGAAATAATATTTGCTTTTATCATTTATATTTATATATTTTACAAAAATTTTACCAATTTAAAAAAAGTATAAATTAATACAGGTGAACAACGGACAAATCAAATTTAAGACCAACATATATTTTCAAGGTCCGCCTTTCTGAAACGCATTATCTCCGGGTTTATAACCATTTTTTGCAGGACAATGGTTAGACGGTGCAATTCATTTCAAGGGTGTCTTTCTTTCAGTTTAAACAACTCAGTTATTGCGAGATTGACACTGATACTTTAAACTTAGAACAGTTAGGAATTTAGGTTAGCTATCAAATTCGCGAATGTGGCATTCTCTGATATATTATCTCTGAACTTAAAATTATTCCTCAAATAACTACAAGATCCCTTGTTTATATACCCAGAAGTGGCATATTGGTCTAATTTCAAACTTTATCGTTTTAAAGATGATAATACAGAATAATTATATCTTTAGAAAGCCCGATTTTCATATTACATCACAAATCTACCTCGGGTTCTGACTTGTGGCACACGCCAATCCATTTATTGTTTCTTCTTTTTCAGAATAAAATATACCTGTTCAGTGAAGTGACATAATCATGGATTCAGTGGCATCGACAAGGGATGTGGTGCGCGCGGATCGCGCCGGGTAACACAATCAAAGCGAGTGACACCAAAATGTCTTTAACATTTTTTAAATTTTTTTGCAGTAAGGAGGTCCATGGTTACCGCACTGGGTACCATAAACCCTAGTGACGCCACTGCATTGATTTACTGCTGCCCTTTACAAGACGTTTTGACCCAAATCTATTGAAAATATGTGGATACTAAATCATGACCAGAAAATTTAGTAAAACATGTTTTCAATATTTGTCTTGCTAACCCTAAATTCAGCCCTTTTGAGATTAGAACTAAAATAATATGATACTATGTGGTACCGAATTACAAGTATGGTGCAATGCATTAATCATACGTCCATGTATAACCATTCTATCCCATACCCACACATCTTGACTCCAACTTATATCATACATTACGGCCTTTACTTAAACGAAAAGTATGATCTTTAACGAACAGAAAAAATGTTTCAACCAACTACAAGGACTTTTTGCATTTTTAATATTTTAAGCCTTTTCATCGTACACCCCCCTTTTCTATCTTTCTAACTGTTCCTTATTTATACATTAAACCAAAATTCCGGACATATTTTATCACGTGTATTGTATTTGAAGTTAACTTGACCAGCAGCAGAGAGGGTGAACAGACCACATAATCCGAGCAAAACGCATTTTAGACACACAAAAAATCCGTGCTCATATATAGGTCATACCACGTCTACAATCGTGTTTGTCCCAAACAGGATTGTAGACGAGCCCTCTCTGCTGCTATATTAATTAAAAAATTGTTATATCAAAATAATGGTAGAACCGGAATTTCATACTGCAAGAATAGCACGAGAGAGACTAGAAGCAATCAAAAATTTTCTTCCTGTCAGGGCTTCTTTCAGAAAAAACCTACAAGCCCAACAAGAAGCTATAGTTGAGTACTAAGAGGACACTAAAAAACTGTTTATTCCCGTCACTGCAGCTACTGAGAAAGTTTCAGCGGCTGTTGAAACAACTATATGGGGAGATATTGCGGAGGAAGATGAAAAGAGGAAAAAGGGTATTTTTCCAATATTAGAACAAATCGCAGAACAAACTTAAAAAATAGCAAAAAGAACTAAACAGACAAAGAATCTGAGATTACGACATCTTACAACTGATATAGCTGCGGCTCAACCTCCACCCGTTGGTGAAGATATTGGAAAATTTCATACTGAAGTCGCCGACGTGAGAAAAGAACGTACACCTGAACCCAAACCAGTAAAAGTAAATATAAAATTGATTGCAAAATTTAAGGAAGGGTTTATCGAAGATATTAGAAATACTAAAAGAAAAAATTACCCGAAAAAATAATATCTTATATGTCTGACAAATCTAGTATTTTAAAACCCAGTCATAAAGCAACTGATAATAATCTTATTAAATGGATATATCGCGTATATAGAAACAAAGGACAAGCTAGAGATGATGATTTGGCATACATAGCTCTTTATGAAGAAGTAGAAATACTTTATAGAGAGAAAATAAGACAACAAGAACAAGAAGAACTCTCCCAGCCGGAACCTTCATATCAACTTCCTCCACCACAGCAGAAACCTTCATATCAATTTACTCCACCACAGCAGGAACCTTCACTCCTGCAGCGATTATACACCCGACGAAGTACTATATTGAGGGAACCAATTGAGGAGTTTAAAGAAGAAAGAGAACGGATGTTGGCAGGGGAGGATGATGATGATCCTTCGAGCGCTGTAGGAAGTGGTTTTCTGACTACATCGGGAGAAAACAATTTTGTTTGTCCTGATAATATCATTAATGATGTGTCATGGTTAGAAGTTCTCATAGGAGGAAAACGAGCTGGAAATAATTCACCAGAAATAATTAATGAAGCAGCTGATAATTAATGAAGCAGCTGATATTTGTCGGCGATTATTTCAAGGTGGTATCATGGATATCGGCGTTTACCGAGAACTTATCGATGAACTTGTTGATGAATACAGTGACTAGTTATTAGATAGATAACAAATTAAATAAGATGATAGTACACAATAATCATCGTAAATCCATACAGGTCAGAGTGGTAAACTCACGATTGCCAATCTATGAAGCAATTTATGGAGATGGACTTGGTGATGTTGTACGGGGATTATTCACAAGGATAGCTCCAAAAGCACCTGTTGCAAAACAAATATCGATGAAAGCTATTGATATTGTTAGTGAAAATGCTCCTGGTGCAATTGTTAATGTTACTGGTAGGGCTTTCTCGGCAATCAAAGAAAGACTAGCACGATTATTGCGACGAAGATCACAACCAGTAAAATTACCAAGTACTGAAGTGATGCCAGCAGATGTCAGTAGAATAATAAATCAGGCTGCAAATCAAAAACTAGCGGCGTTAGCAGATCAAGGAGTAATATTTCAAGCATGATATCAGGAAGTGGAGTTTCCAAACCCGGTAATCTTCGTGTTAGACGAAAATAATTATAATAAATGTTCAAGCGTATATCAGACACAGCATTTAAAATGGAAGCACCTGTGCTTAAAAATGAATCTGTGCATGATTATCAGTTTATTCTTATGAAGCACGAACACCAGATCAACGTGGAGGAAGAATTTAACTACAAGTTCATGCCACAAGTAGATACTTTTTACCCGCTGACGCTTTTCTTGAGGTAGAAGGTACAATTGTAAGAGCAACTAATGCTAATTACGCAGATGCAGTAAAAGTTGGTTTTGTCAACAACGGGATCATGGCATTATTTAATAGCGCCACATATATGATCGATGGAAAAAATATTGAATCAGTTCAGAATGATGTCGACGATGCTACAACACTAATTGGTCTAGCAAGATATTCTGATGATTATACAAGATCAGCAGGTCCCACAATAATGTTTGTGAAAGATAATTCTGGTCACCCCAACGATAATCCGTATAATATAAGACCACCAAGAAATTTTGCCGATAACGCTGATGCTGATGTGTGGCCAGTAGTTCATGGTCCTAATCCAGATTTCACCTTGGGATTTGTAACGCGTAAAAATATGTTGCTAGGAGCCAATAGAAGATTTTCATGTACAATTCCACTATCGCATATTTTTGGATTTTGTAGAAATGTTAGAAAGGTTATTTTTGGAGCTAGACACACGGTTGTTCTTGTGAGAAAAGGTGATGATAACGATTCTCTGTGGAGACTCGATGGTGATGCTGGTAAAGTAGCATTATCGAAACTTTCACTGTGGATGCCGGTGATGACTCCAACGATAGCATAAGAACAAAAGTTGATTTCTTTCATGGACACTGGTGGTAAATCCTTGTTGTCATGGTCAACAACAAGCACGGATAGTATACAAACTGACGTTAATGGTCAGTTTACATGTCAGATAGCATCACAACAAGGTGTTTCTGTACCACGACATATTTTTATTGCGTTTCAGAACTATGATCGATTAGGTGATCAAACTCGCTCTCATATGATATATGATAAACTAGGTATCACAGATATTTCTTTACGGATAAACGGACAACAAGAACCAACAGAGAGCATACAACTAAATTATGAACAAAATAGTATAGGACGTGTATATTATCGATTGATGTCATTCATGGGACGTGATCAAAATGTTGATACTGGGTTGCTGATTTCACAACATGATTTTAGAACTTTGTATGCGATTTATTATTTTTCGCTGAAGCATCTTGATCTATCAAAACAATCTTTCGTTGATATACATCTTAAAGCAACAATAAAAACAGGTGGTGTTGATTTTACAGCAATGCGGTTATAGTCAGCGATAAAGCCATGCTCCTTGAAGGTGGTAATGGTCGAATGAGAGTCGTTAATGCACCAGTGGAAAATATTTAATCATGTTATTTAGAAAAATATATTTATATAAAAATGTCGTATAGTGATGTTAATGTTGCTCTGACCTCCGGTCAGGTCAAAAAGCTTCAGTCAAAAAACGCCAATAAATACGGAACTAAAATATCACTAAAACGAGATCAAATTGGTGGTGGTCCAAACAAATTATCGTTGACAAATAATCAGATTAAACATTTCAATAAAGCCCTAGAATCAAAAACCGGAGTTCAATTTCATCTTTCTCTGGGCGCCATCAAGGACATGGTTAAAACAGGTGGTATATTTCCACTTCTTGCGGCTATTCCAGCGTTAATAGCTGCTGCTTCTCCAGCCGTAGCAAAAGCAGCCGCATTAGGTGTTGTTGGAACAGCTGCTGGAATGGCTCTAAAGAAAGCAACAGGAAAGGGATACAAAAAAGGGAAGCGGCCTAAGATTACCTTGATTTCGTTGGGGAAGAAGTCTGAGGCTTCCACGTTAGATGCTGCAGCATTTAATTTTGATTTGATAAAAGCTGCTAAAAAATTAAAAATAAAAGCCTTTAGAGGTGTTTTTATGCGAGATCAATTGCCGGAATGACCAAACAAACTCGAAACAGGTATTATTAATCTCGACTCGAATTCAGGACCCGGTACTCATTGGGTATCATACGCGATTGATCCACGTGGAATCGTTCATTTTGATTCATACGGGTTAGCTCCACAGCGTGAGTTTATCAAGTATGTTGCACCACTTCACGCGCAAGTTTGTTATTCAACGCTACCCACACAAACAATGACAGATCCGCCAATATGTGACCGTGAGGCAATTAATGTACTTAACGCTATATCAAAATCATCCAAACCGCCACATAAAGTCGTGCATGATTATAGAAGCAACCGATTCGTTTTAAACAGATCTTAAAATATAATGGTTCATATTAACGGAAGATCTTCTTCTACCAGTAAGAAACAAAAATCCGACGTTGATCTGTCAAAGTACGCGACTAAAGATGAACTCGCTGATATCATGAACCTGGCTGGAGTTGACCCAGATGAGGTTGTTATTTTTCAGGATCGATATGGTAAACTAAAAACGAGCAACATCAGATGGAATCATATAATTCGACGAGTACTCGGTGCAGTTACGGATAATATCCCTGTGTTTACTGACAGCGGCAAAATCAGGGATTCAAGTATATCGTTTACAACCATCAGAGATGAAATAACAAAAAAATGTTGCTAATCGCGTGAAAAACACCGACGACAAAATGACGGATGAACTCAGCATGAACGGAAATAAGATAGTAGTTTTAAGAGATCCAACATCCGACGAAGACGCAGCAACAAAAAAGTACGTTGACGTCAACTACAATACCGTAGATGGTAAACTATCCACGTTGCGGGCCGAGTATGATGTTCATGTAAACGGGTTTACAAGACTTCGAAGAAACTTTCAAAAAACCGATGATGTCACGGATAAATTGTTCGGCACTCCTCCCGTCATCGACATGAAACTTTTTGATATTAAGACGAACATCGACACGATCAAACAAACACAGCAGGATATCGTAGCGGGGATTCCTGATATCGTTAACAAAACCAGTTTGATTAAAATTTCAGCCGGAATAACTCCCGGGCATATTACAAATATCATATACACGGTGTCATCTGGATTCGCAACATGGTCGCAGCAAAATAAAACTATTAAATATACCGCAACAGTCACTGGCGTGAACAGGTTGTCTGTGTTCAGTGCTGCAAAATTTGAAATATTTACAACGTATCCATGGCGTCATTCAACTGATAAGTTTTCCGGGGTTGTATCTGTTATATTAAATAGCGGAAGAGAAGAAATTTTTATTCTGGAAGCAGCTGATAAGAAGTTAACTGCAACATCTTACTGGTGGTGTGTGGAATTTGCAGCTGAAACACCTCAATTATTTACTGCAAAAAAATATATGGATGGTGCACAATACAGGTACAATCAAGCGCGTGAATGGCAGGCAGCATTAAAAGATCGAGTCGAACAGTATACAGTAAAAGTAAAGAAATATCGACGACGATTAGTTATCGTTGATATGATTGTTTATTCAGTATCCGCTGTTGTTGCTGGAACAGGTGTTATATTATCAGCGGTGACAATGATGGCACCAGTATCTGTAACTATTTGTATTTCAGCAGCAACAACGATTGCAGGTGTGCTCAATATCATTGCAAAAAAATATGTACCTGCACGAATGAAAAATTATCCGATTACATAATAAAATTACACACAACGACGGTAGCATACTCGAAATTGTCTTCGTTGTTATCAGCGAGTCTCAGTGATGAAATTATATCTGATTTCGAGTTTTCAATGATGACTAAAATATATCACGAAGGTATCGGTATTAAAGACACAAGTACTAATAATGACAGAATTACTCCAGCAGATGTGACTAATACAACTCCGCCAAAGATAACGATGATCTCGGCAAGTTCAACTAATCCTGAATTTAGTATTAACTTTCCTACTGCAATTCCAGTAAAAGAAATAGCACTGGCTCAATTACGGGTAAATTACAGCTGGCCAAATATTAGATCAAAATCATTTAATGTTACACCAGCAAATAATTCGCTTGTATTTGCTAACAAGAACAAACCAGATGATACTCCTGACTGGATAGATGTTGGAATACCCACTGGTAGTTATGAGATTGAAGAAATCAATGAGGAATTTCAACGTAGAATAAAATCAATAACCGGAAAAGAAGCAAAAATATCGATTAACGTTCATAAGCCGACGCTGTCCTCGACAACTGAAATACATTCTCCTGACTACGTCGTTGATATTTATCAGTCCACGATAAGATCCGTATTAGGTTGTCCGGATGTTCCCCAGTGTATGAAGGACCACCTGAACCAAAACGAGCTGATTTTACGTCAACAAATAGCTCTCGTCACGAAGTTACAATGACAGATATTTGGTGGTGGTGGCGTGGACCTCGAACTTGGGATATTAGTTTGGATGATTTAATTGGTTATTGTGGTGACATATTTTCAGCTTTACCAGAATATAAACTCCGTGGCCATATTGATGGACACGAAATTAAAAGAACTATTGACATTTCCAATCTTGATCATAAAGATCAACTAAATAAACTATGTGAACGCCTCACTGAGTATCTTTTCGATACAACATCCCACGAGACACGAGGGGAAATTATCAAACAAATAGAAATTCTGAATTATATCGCAGAAGCTATGGAACGCACTCACAACAAAATTATGGATCTAATTTTAAAATCATCTCCTGCTTCAAAGAAGTTTTTAATTGATAAATATAAAATCAAGGAATCTGATATACCGACGTTCAAATTTCCCGATTATAACCCGGACGCTCGGAGAAAATCTGTCAATGACATCATCAACGAGTTTTTTTCCTAAAATACTCGATGCATGGAGAAAACTAGCACCACCTCCAACTGTTCTCAGATACAATAACGATCCACACGGCGGCGGCAGGCACGTATCTCTGGGAATCGTTAATATAACCAGCACGATCGTGGTCAATCTGGTTTGTGACGTAGTCGATGGCAGCTATCAAATAGATCTCGGAAAATCAAATCAGGCTCAACAGGGATATATTTTATATACATTTACACCACATGTATCCCCTGGAAGTTTAATCGTGCAAGAACCAACTAACCCTGTGTATCTGAGGTGTCACAATAATATGTTAACAAGAATAAATTTTGAGCTCACATACCACCTTAATCGCTTAATTGACATACGTGGAGAAGAGCTTGTAATAAATCTGTATGTGAAATCGTAGATCTTTGATTTTAAAGATCCAGTAAATATTATATAATGTACCAGCACGTGATGGTTTTTATACATGACAAAGAAGTACTTGAAAACGCCATCAGAACAGCGTTTTCACAACTTCCAAACACAGAGCAATTTAACGTTAATTTAGTTATTGATGAATACGGAAACGAGGATTTCTTATTAACACAGGAACAGTTAGATCAGCAAAGTCGAGAACATATTGTCACGATCATTTGTAACAGAGATCAGATTCTAAATTATGCACACGCCTGTATTAATAAACTCGATCAACTTAAAAAATATAATATTTCAGAAAATAAATAAAATATTTCAAAATAAATAAAAATATTTCAAAATAAATAAAAATATTTCAGAATAAATAAAATTATTTCAAAATAAATAAAAATATTTCAGAATAAATTAAAATATTTTTTATTATTGATATGGTGATTGGTACTTAAAATTATGCAAAATAATCAGATTGTGTGTCTGATAGGGTGATTGATACTCAAATTCGTGTAAATCAATCAATTTATTAATTCTGAAAGGTGATTGGTACATAAAATCGTGTAAATCAATCAGTTTTGTAAATAATTATTATAATCTGAAACAATTTATTCAGAAAAGAAATATTGTATTATTATTTTAAAATATTTTAATATTATTCTGAAATATTTTATTTTTATGAATTCGATCAGTTTGTGTCTCTGATGGGTAGTTTGGTACTCAAATTGATCAGATTTTGTCTCTGATTTGTAGTTTGGTACTCAAATTCATCAGCTTTTCAAAAAATACTACAAAAGAAATATCTTATTATCCTGAAATATGTTTTTATTCAGAAATATTTTATTTTTTTATACAAATCAATCAGTTTTGTAATTCTGATGGGGTGGTTGGTACTCAAATTCGTGTAAATCAATCAGTTTTGTAATTCTGATGGATTGGTTGGTACTCAAATTCGTGTGAATCAATCAGTTTTCAAAAAAATACTACAAAAAATATTGTATTATTATTCTGAAATATTTTATTTTTATTCTGAAATATTTTATTATTATTCTGAAACATTTTATTTTTTTATTATTGATAGGATGATTGGTACTCAAATTCGTGTAAATCAATCAATTTATTAATTCTGATAGGGTGATTGGTACTCAAATTCGTGTAAATCAATAAGTTTTGTAATTCTGATGGGGTGATTGGTACTCAAATTCGTGTAAATCACTCAGATTTCAAAAAAAAAAAAAATACTACAAAAAATATTTTATTATTATTCTGAAATATTTTATTATTATTCTGAAATATTTTATTTTTTGGGTGATTACTCAAAATTATGCCAATCAATCAGATTTTATGATAAAAAAATATTTCAGAAATAAATAAAAAATAATATTTCAGAATATTGCTACTCAGGGTTGCTTTGGTAATTTGTAACTTCGTTACCTGCTGACATGATTTTTCTTAAGTATCTTATGCGGGTACTGATTTTGTTTTTGTTTCGTACTCGCTGGATAATCCCGATCTGACCTTTTCTACTGCAACAGAAAGAGGAACAAATTCATTTACTTGATCATCGTTCACCATAGCTAGTGACTGAAACATAGCTGCCTGAATCCGCTTTATGAACTTATATTGAGATGATAGAACATACTTATTTTCATTTTCAAGTTCTTCTAATGTTTCAAAATCAAATATTATTTTTTCAGGATTTAGTTCATCAGATATATTAATTCCGTTTTCTTCTAGTTTTTTAATAGCAGAAATAATGTCTTTGATATTTTCATGGTTCATTATATAATATATAAATCTTTAAAATAATTTTTTTATATCCCTATAGAACCCCTATCGATTGTTTAGCGAGTTCGGCGGGATGTTTAAAGGGCGGCACAAACATCCAATGAATTAATATATACAATGAATGAAGGACTGCACAACACGTAGTATTTATAATATATACAATGAATGAATGACGAGCCCCAAATCGAGTGTTTTAGCGAGCTCAGAATATATACAATGAAGGACTGCACAACACGTAGTATTTATAATATACACAATGAATGAATGACGAGCCCCAAATCGAGTGTTTTAGCGAGCTCAGATTATATACAATGAATGAAGGACTACACAACACGTAGTATTTATAATATATACAATGAATGAATGACGAGCCTCTAATCGAGTGTTTTAGCGAGCTCAGATTATATACAATGAATGAAGGACGGCACAAACATCCAATGATTGAGTATATACAATGAATGAAGGACAGTACAAACATATACGCTCAACAGAACACCCCCCATAATCAGCCCGTGGGTGATACAAAACATGTATCAACCACCAGTGACGTGGTTGGAGGGGTTCTGTTGAGAGGGGGTTTTGGCGGTGCCGCCCAATTATTATAAAAATCGCAATTATGCGTAACCACCGACCAGTTTTCAGCCATGGGGATTCGATCCTGGACCGCGACCGTCACAGTCCAATACGTTATCAATTGAGCTATCGAAGCTTCTTACAAACATATATTTTAGAAATTAATATATAGCTAATAATCATTAAAAAGAAACTAATTTCAAGTATTTTTGCTCAAAATACAATTCTGAACTCAAGAAATACTTTTATACAATATATTTTCACCAAACAAGTTAGATTTATAAAGCTGGATTAAGGAATTTCCTATTTACTATACCGCTTATGATCCACGCCATCTATGATAGAACAATCCGGTCCAGATCTTACAATGACTCCTCTAACTGCCAGATTTTTCCATCCTCTCTACAACATAACAGCTAGATTTGTTCCATCCTTCCTATAACTGTTCAATGGAGAAATATATATTACGAGATTTCCCACTCGTAAATCTGTATCCGTAAAGACTATAGTCAAAGGGAGTATTTAGTTGTAAATATTACTCGATAAAAAAAAGAAAAATAAATAACCACACATACGTACACAAATACATATTATATATATTTCTGCATTGAACAAGGAAAATGCAACTGATTTTTAATTTCAAACATTATTATACACGTATTTCTGTAATCGAGTAAATATATGCAGGATCCCTGTACTGTACTGTGGATCTAAAATTAACCCGTCACGATCGATACAGACTAGACGCTGGTTTCTGCACTCAGCAAGCTGAAATATACATGTCATACTGCGCTCGGTTTTCTGTATTTTAGTTGAAATATACATGCATTTTATGTGCTGTCTATATATAGTACGCTGTTCTAAATGTTTCATGAATAGAGCAGAAAATACACGGATCTAAAAATAAAACCGTATATTTTGTAAGTTAGAAACCATAAACGGGTACATTTACTATGTAGATAATTATGACCATATACCGAGAATCATAAAATTACCTACCTTCGTTCAAGTCGAAAAATAAGTAGTATAATAATGAGAATTTCTGACAAAAAAGATAAATAATTAAATAAGTAGTTAATAAATATAATACTTGCTAGTGATGATAATTATTGATATCGGAAGGTGATTTTCTGTTTGTATCTTTTTGAGAAAGCAGATCTGGTTATATTTTCTGCGACTTTTTGTACTGAAGGCATGCAGATATCAAAATACTTGCCAGCAGCACTCATAGACTGAAATATTATTTCTTCTCTTCTCTCCGTATTTGTAGACTTAACTGATCTTGCAATTTTTGAATATTTACCAATATTACCACGTGTATTATTCTCACTCTGTGAGATAGCTTGTAAATTGGATAAGGAGTTGTTCTGAGGATTTGAATCAATATGATCGATCACAAGATCATCTTTGATCACTCTGAAGAAACACTCGTACGTAAATCGATGACAGAGATATCTTTTCTTCCCAAAAGTAAATCTAAGATAACCAGTATTAGTAACAGTACCAACCGGTCTTTTTAACCTACAGTGTCTAATGACACCATTACGATTTTCCTCGTAGTTTGTTATGACAGGATGTGGGACAAATTTATTTTGCTCCATTATACAATAATATTATTTGTTTAAATCATTGCTTGTCTGAAATCTTGATATATAATCCGCCACGGATTTTATAGCGTTTTCACTGTTATTTTTTTGTTGTTGTCATAATATCTCTTAATTCTCTAAACCGTTTTCCACCACAATTTCCACATAATCCTGTTTTTCCTCGCACTCCAACACCACATCGCAGACACGGTATTGGTCCTAGACTCCCCCGCCGTATACTTTGTAAGTGCATCAAACAAAATTCACCTCTACAGGATTTGTTGCAGCGAGTTACTGAACCAATCATGAGCCAAATGCACTGATACATCACATGTATATATATATATATATATATATATATATATATATATATATATATATATATATATATATATATATATATATATATATATATATATAATATTACTTATTTAAATATTTGTTTTAATTATATGAACGAATTCGAGAGATTATCTCAAACTAGGCCTTCTAAATATAAATTTAATCTGGA
This sequence comes from Sinohyriopsis cumingii, assembly GCA_028554795.2. NCBI lineage: Eukaryota > Metazoa > Mollusca > Bivalvia > Unionida > Unionidae > Sinohyriopsis > Sinohyriopsis cumingii. The sequence goes on along the minus strand of JAPYKE020000029.1, from coordinate 306,952 downwards.
CAGATTATCTCCTGACTTACCAGTACGAGATCTGGTTGATCCGAAAAAGAAAAGTTTGATCTTGAAAATTCATGACGCCAAGAATGAAATTTGCATAGATGGTGCATCTCCTGTATAGTCAACGTTCAAGATTATACGCCGTGACTCTGTCAAGGACAAAGTTGTTGATGCTACAGTGAATGATAAACAAGCGGCAATTATCATTAACTACATCGCTGAGTACGAGAGCGATCAACCATATTTCTTCAGAGTAAAATTTATTGTATTAACAGAAACAGATAGTTGGATTATCCGTGACAAATATGATCCTGTCCTTGGTAATAATAAAATTACCATATTAAGTAAAAATTCCAGACCGGGTCTATTGACTGGTATTGACAAAGCGTATTATGAGCGAGCGTACCCTGTAACAGCAGTTATTTATGGAATCTATGAGATAAATAAAAAACCCAACGTTGATAAACTGGCACCCATGAAATTTTCAAGATTAAATTGTTTAGCCGAACGAGTAATAGAAAATTTTGCATACTCGACGCGTGGAAACGGATTAACTGATTTAAGACGTGAAAAAATAAACTCGTGGGCTGATTCAGTTAAGGATAACGGTGCTACAATAAAAGACGTTGCTGAATAGGAAAAATATTAAAATTTCCAATAAGAGTATCAACGACAACGGGAGAAGTACTGTACGAATCAAAATATAAATCGAAACGAGCTCCAATAAATATTATTGATCATAATGCGCACGCATGGACCAGCGCAATAACAACATTTCCACGTAATCGAACTGTTAGATTTTACCTCCCAGAAAATTCTGGGGGAAGCCTGTTTGATTTTATTAACGAGATAAGTAAAAATGATCCTGTATCGGTATGGTTATTTAAAACTAATGAGGAAGGTGGATTTGATCAGTTTGTTAGACCAAACGGTGAAATATATCGAACAGAATCTCTCCACGACGAGATGAAAAATCTCGCAGATAAGTTTTTCAAGTACAAACACGCGGAAAATACCGACAAATTACTAATTGTTTTACCGTTCCATCTGTTGCGACTCATTTCGCTAGAGAAAAAAATTCATGGAAACCAACACGAATTGATTTACTCGAGGACGTACGCGCAAGTTGCGTCGAATACGTACACGGTGCATTATGGAATACCAAGTATAATTACAATGATGTTATTTCGGTTGATATGGTTGCATGTTATCCGGGAAGTTTTCTAGGATACGGAGATTGTTCTTCATATATTGCTAGATTTGGTCACCCAACAAACGAGTTGACGCGAGTGGCAATTAATGGACCATTACCTGATTTTGATCTGACTGGATTCGCTTGTGTTGAATCATTCGAGTTTAACGAAAATCTTCACAAGATTTTTTATGTTTGGTTTGGTAGACATTTTTGTGAAAAACATTGGGCGCCTATAGTTTTATTACGATATATGCTAGATGGTGCGATACTGACATCGTTGTTGTCAGTGAGGCAATTATATCACATCACTCGCAGACCGAAGTTTGGTTGCCCATGCCAGATTCTATCAGTCTCGATGAAATTATTAAGGACTTTAAGGAAAAATGTCCTGGTGTTTCCGAAGATGATATTATCAAAGAAGTTTCTAAAATTCTCGAGATTAAGCTTAAAAATAACGAAAAAAAAACCGCAAAAAGATCTCGGTAGAAGAATTATAGGTAAATTTACTCAAGGTGGTGCATATGATCATAAAAGACATTACGCACGATTAATTCTATGATGCCGAATACGATTTTATAATCGCTGATACAACAGCGAGAGATATATTTGTAAATCGAGAAAGTGTTTATTTATCCGATGGAACAAAATTGGGTACGATCGTTAGTTACATAAATGATGTCTCCCCACAATATACTCATCTAAGATCTTCTATGTTGGCTTATGTTTCTATAAATTTATTATCGATGATTAATAGATTTCCTGAGACCGCAGTCAGAGTCGCAACAGATTCATTTTATATTTCGAGTAAATATTTAGAATCTGTTATGGAATTTATAGGTAGTGATGAATGATGGAGTTCGTGGAGAATAACAAAAGAAATATTACACAATTATACAGAATCAGCAGATGTTCCAATGAGAGATTTTTATCGTAAGGGTAATAAAATGTCAGAAATGTCGAAAGCGCCGCCGGTGAGTGATCCAATAACTAGATATAAGACAATATATCTCAATGGACCTGGTGGATGCCACAAGACGACTCGAGCAATTAATGTTTTTAGAAATTAAAATATGATCGTGCTGACACCCACACATAGACTTGCACGCGAGATGAAACAACGGCAAGTACAATCGTGCACGTATCATAGTTTCTTTCGGTGGCGCGGGGATACATGGACTCCTGAACGAGTGGGAGAAAAATATATAACTATAATAATTATTTGGGACAAGATATGTACGGTGTCATTGGATACATTAAAAATGTTTCTTGATTGGTTGTTGACGAAAAATACCGCTATAATAATGTGTGGCGATCATGGTCAGCCGCCGCCTTTGGTTGGACCATCTCCACATGATTGGTTAAAAAATTTCTTTGATTATTACGAAGAAATAGATGATGATCATAGAGCTCTTGATGCAAATTTAAAGGAGTTTAAAAAATTAATCAGATTACAATCAAACAAAATTCAGTGTGAAATAATACGCGGAGTGATCTCAGAGACCTCAATGAACAATTTTTTGAATTTATGGAGACCCGACGATTTGATAGTAGCAAGCAGAAAAATAATCAGAGACGCTTTACAACGGCAATTATTTAGGCTGCATAAAGAAAAATACTCAGAATTGCCCGTACCGTTATGTTATAGACCATCAGATACACGAAAACAGAATATTAATGTTGATATTCCAGGACAGACTGAGAAACAAAATCTCGTATTAAATGATATTGTCGCTGTTGATATTAGTGTGGTCGAAGATGCATTACGCGCTGACAAATCTCCATGAGTGTTGGGATACGCTATGACGATCCACTCGTCTCAGGGATTAACTATTTCTGATACACGAGTCTGGATTGTAGACGATCGTATCGAGTGGTCAAATTTAGTTTATTTAGCGGTATCAAGGGTTAGAAAAATATCTCAATTACGGAGAATTATAATTCCTGAAATCGTTAACAAAACCAGCATCATCATCGATGATGATATAATAAGAAAAACATTAATCGGATACAAACAATCTGATAAAAAAAATAAACGCGACTTTGATCTTGATGTTGAATTTATTATTAAGTTAAAACAGCAGCAGAATAATCTTTGCGCAAGTTGTAATTGTATAATGTTGTGGAGGTATTAGAATAATGATTCAAGACAATTTACTGTAGACAGAAAAGATAATAGTCGCGGTCATACACGAGAAAATGTTATGTTAACCTGTCTCGAGTCTAATCGACGTAGAGGCGCTACTTAAGTGATCGCGGTGGTAATTGTGTTTCCTTGGGAATTATTTGTAGTTGTTCACGTGTAAATCCACGTTGAGGAGCAGTTAAATCTAATCTGTAGATTGCAGGTCTACCTGAGGATCTTGTCACGGTGGATATTGTGTGTGTGGTAACACTCCAAATAGGATCAGTCGCTCTTTTTTTACCACCTTCAAGTTCACCCGGTTCATATAAATATCTAACTGTAACATCACCCAGTATTTTTTGTTTTTCAATATCCTTTCGTTGTATTGGTATATTTTTTTGTAATTGCATTAATGGGTTTTATGTTGGTTGTTCGTGTAATCTTATTATTTAATACAGCTATCACGCTTGGTAATCTTGCAACCCATTCGCGAGATCTTTTATCTTGAATAAATTCCTTCGCGTATTGATATCCAAATAACCGCTCAGCAAGTGTTCGATTAAATCGCTCAACAATTGCCTGATCACGGTGAATTGCAGTATGCCCTCGTCGTATTTTGGTATTATGTTGTTTTATCAACGATGATACTGGACCAAGAAATTCCTTACCAGGATCAATCTGTAATAATTGTGGCCATCGTAATGGTCCTCGTTAATAAATTCGTTCAAACGCATCGGCTACTTCAGAGGATGTTTTCGTTGATAGTGGCTCTGCCTCTTTATACCTATTTGCAACATCAACTACAGTTGACGCGTACTTGTATGTTTTTCTACGTACAGCATCATATGGTAAAAATAAAATATCTGCTTGATGAACTTCATTAGGAACACTAACATCGAAATACGCATACTGAATTCGTTTTGGTGGTGGTAGGTAAATTTACCATATCGCTTGCCTGGATAACCACGCTTCAGCAGTAGAATGTTTAACCGCTGCTGTATCAGCAAGTTTACTAATTGCTGCTCTGCCTCTCCAGTATCCTCTTGGGCTATAATAAATTGATTCCATTATATATTACCAGTCCCTAGCGCTAATTTACTTTTCATCGCGGATCTTACTAACCAATTAGCTAATTTTTCTTTGATATTTTTATTTTTTATAGAATTTAACGCATGAATTAATTTCACATCTGCAATATGCCTGTCTTGTAGATTTTCACTTTATAAGCTACATCATGAGCGTGACATGCTTTATCAATATCGTTTATAGGATACTCACCTGGTTTTGGTTGCTCCTGATTATCAAGTCTGATATCAAATCTGGTACCAGGACCGCAATAATTATATCCTGAGCAGCAGAGAGACTGGGCCCACCAACTATTTCGTCCAACAGGACCATCTATCGAAAACATTTTTGATAGAAGGTCTTATTTCACAAAAATAACCCTTCTATTCAGAAACTATGATGACTAAATCCTCTTTTCTGGATAGAAGGGTTATTTCGACAAAGATAACTCACTATGAAAAATATTTCTTCACGTGGTGACGTCGACGAAAACGTTGAGATCTCAGTCTCTCTGCTGCTAGCGATGTAAAATATTTTAGGATTTCTGTTGTAAATTAAAAATTTAAGTTAACAATAATGGCCAACATTGGAGAATCACATTCCGCTAGACTAGCTCGAGAGCGATTAGAAGCAATAAAAAATTTCTTCCTGTACGAGATTCTGTTAGAGAAAAATTACAAGCACGGCAGCAAGCACAAGTTGAATTTGCAACAGGTGTAGAAGAATTATTTAAACCCGTTACAACAGCTACTGAAAAGGCTGCGGTGGTCACAGAAAGAGCTTTACTAGGAGAACCTAAGGATGATATCAAAGAGGAGGAGGAACGAAGAAAGGGTATTCTTCCAGTGTTACAAAAAACCGCTAAACGAGCCAAACAAACAAAAAAGATTTTACGAGATCTTCCAGCTGGTATAGCTGCAGCTCAACCTCCACCCGTCGGCGAAGAAATACTTGAAGGTATTGGGCAAATTCGTACTGAACTCGCGTCCAAACCAATAAAAGAAAATGTTGCAATGATTAAAAAATTTAGAGAAGGGTTTGTCGAAGATATTAGAAATACTACAAGAGAAGAATTGCCCAGAAAAATATTAATTGGTATGTTTAATAAATCTAGTATCTTAAAACCCGGTTTTGAAAACGTGAATGATGATAATTTTATTAAATGGATATATCGCATATATAAAAACAAAAAACAAGCCAGAGACGATGATTTAGAATACAGAGGTCTCTTTGAAGAAGTAAAAAGAGTTTATAACGAACAGGTAAAACAACTAGAATTCCCCTAGCAGAAACCTTCTACACCTTTACAACAACAACGGCGGAGGATAATAGATACTGACCTAGTCCCGTTAAGTGAATATGAGGTTGCATCTGAACAAAGTCCACGTCGTCAAAAATCCGAGCCAACTAGGTTGCCGATAATTGGTTTAACAACATCTCCTGAAAGTTTACCGCGAGATGTTTTAGCCCCAAGAATTGTAGAACAACAACCAAAAACCGGATCTGGTCTAGCTGTTTGTCCTGATAATGTTCTCAATGATGTATCACGGCTAGAAGTTCTCATCGGAGGAAAACGTGCCGGAAATAACTCACCGGAAATAATTAATGAAGCGGCTGATATCTGTCAGCGACTATTTCGCGGCGGCATCATGGATACTCACATCTATCGAGAACTTATTGATGAACTCGTGGACAGCGATTGAAAGTCGATTAGAGAAATAACTAATTAAATAAAATGATCATACATGACTCTCATCATATGACCCGACGAGAGAGAGTGGTAAATTCGCGATATCCTGTTTACAGTGCATATTATGGAGATGGACTTGGAGATGTTATTCAAGGATTGTTTACAAGAATAGCTCCAAAGGCGGGGCCAATTGCAAAACAATTATCGTCAAAAGCTATTGATGTTATTAGAGATAAAGCTTCTGGTGTAATCGGTGAAGCCGCCGGCAAAGTGTTCACGGCGATCAAGGACAGACTAGCACGATTAATACGCAGAAAGCCTCCGCCGGTAAAATTACCAAGCACTGCGGATATGCTTGCAAATGTTAGCAAAATAATAAATGAAACTGCGAATCAAAAACTAGCGCCACTGATACCTTCCAAAGAAATGGAAAAAAATATAGCTTCAAGTTTAGCAGCGGGAAGTGGTCTTCGTTTTAGATAATAATATATTACAATAAGATGTTTAAACGCATATCCAACGTAGCATTTGATATGGATAAACCAGTCAGAAAGGATGAATCCTTGCGCGATTATCAATATTATTCTTATGAAGCAAAAACACCTAACGCGCCGGGGAGAATTGAGTTTCAAATTCATGACACAAGTAGATATTTTCTGCCTTGTGAGGCTTTTATTGAAGTCACAGGTAGAATCTTAAAAGCGGATGGTACTGGATACGGAATAGGCGATCGTGTTGGTTTTGTTAATAATGGTGTGATGGCGTTATTTAGCAAAGAGACATACTCGAGTGATGGAAAAGATATTGAGTCGTGTTTGAACGATGTCGACGTTGCCACGACGATACTTGGTCTTGCAAGATATTCTGATGATTACACAAGATCAGCTGGTCCAACCATGATGTTTGTAAAGGACACAACTGATCATCCCGAAAATAGAAATGTAACGATGAACGCGGCCGGGAATGCAGTTGAAGCCATGAACGAAAATTTCAACTTTTGGTTTTCCATGCGTCGGGCAATGCTGAACGACGACGAAGAGTTTTCCTGTGCTATTCCACTATCTCATATTTTTGGATTTTGTAGAGATGTCCGAAAGCTTATATTTGGTGCCAAACACACAGTAGTGCTTGTCAGAAAACACTCTGATAATGATGCAATATGGCGAGCTGCTGGAGTTGATCCTGGTAAAGTAGAGTTAAGAAAACTATCTCTGTGGATGCCAACAATGTCTCCATCAATCGCTGTAGAACAACGGTTACTTTCTTTTATGGATCAAGGTGGAAAATCGTTGTTATCATGGTTAGCAATGACAACAGATAGCACTTCTATCAACGCTCCTGGACCGTTTACGTGGCAATTGGGATCGCAACAGGGAGTATCAGCAGCGCGACATATATTTATCGCGTCTCAAGCAAATTCTAGAATAAATGACCAGGAAGCATGTCCAATGATATTTGACACACTTGGAGTTACTGAAGTTTCATTAAGAATAAACGGACATCAAGAACCCGCTGAGGATATCAATCTAAATTTTGAACGAAATGATGTTGCACGGGCATATTATCAATTGATGTCTTATGATGGGCGTGATCAAAACGTTGACACTGGGCTGCAGATATCCCAGCGTGATTTTACAACGTTGTATCCGATCTATTACTTTTCGTTGGAACATTTGGATTTATTCAGAAAATCTGTCGTTGATATAGTTATTCGGGCTCGCCTGTCTCGAGTACCAGCTGCGGTAGTTGGTCCACCAGCAGTTCCTGGAGGTGTTAGAGCAATCGCGGTCATACTTTCCGATAAAGCAATGTTACTTGAAGGTGCTGGCGGCCGAATGACAGTCATCGATGCCCCGGTGGAAAATATGTAGTTTTCCGAAAACACAATTAGATCAACATCGTATTAAATAAAATGTCATACAGTCATGTTAATGTCACACTGACTCCTGGTCAGGTGAAGAAATTACAATCGAAGAACGCGAGCACATGTGGGACATCAATAACACTAAAACACGATCAGCTAGCTGGCGGTCCAAACAAACTGTCATTGACTAAAACCCAACTAAAACATTTCAATAAAGCGAAACAAGCAACGACTGGAGATCGACTTGATCTCTCTCCGTCCGCGGTCAAAGATATGGTTAAAACAGGAGGTATATTTCCTCTTCTCGCCGCGATACCAGCACTGATAGCTGCTGCTGCTCCCGCAGTCGCAAAAGCAGCCGCGTTAGGAGCTGTTGGAACCGCTGCTTGAATGGCATTAAAGAAAGCCACTGGGCGAGGATATCGAAAAAAAAACGGGCCGAGGTCTCAGACTACCGGGAACTTCGGCGTCATGGTACCCAAAAAGGTTCTAAGTGTTTTCACACCGATGTCCAATTTTGATTTGCTTGATGCTGTTAAACAATTACGTATAAAGAATTTCAGAGGTGTATTTATGCGAGATCAATTACCAGCACGACCGAATAATCTAGAAACAGGAATTATTAATCTCGATAATAAAAACGGTCCTGGAACTCACTGGGTTGCTTACGCGATCGATCCACGTGGAATTATCTATTTCGATTCGTACGGTCTAGCACCGCGAGTTGAGTTTCTTCGATACGTAAAAAACATCCCCCTGTCAAAGACAGGGTCAGGTAAGATTTGGTACTCAACGTTACCAACACAAACACTAACCGATCCTCCGATATGCGGCCGTGAAGTATTAAATGTTCTTGATGCGATCTCAAAATCAGCGAGTCCTCCTCACAAAGTCGTGCAAGAATACACCACAGATGTGATTTCCAAATTTAAACAATCCCATAATTGATAATGGTTGATATTTACGGAAGATCAAGCAGAACCAAGGAAGAAAAAAAGATATCGATTTATCAGCGTATGCGACCAAAGATGAAATTGATAATCTTTTAACGTTAACCGGGATAGACCCAGATGAGGCTGTTATTTTTCAGGACAGGCACGGCAAACCAAAAACCAGTAACATTAAGTGGAATGACTTAATTCGCAGGGTTATTGGAGCTACCACGGACAACATCGTTGTATTCACTGACAGCGGCAGAATCAGAGATTCACTGATATCAATCGCGGCGCTGCGAGATGATGCACAGAAAGCCGCCCGGGAACGTGTAGCAAAGACCGGTGATACAATGACAGGTGAACTCAGCATGAACGGTAACAAAATAACTGTGTTAGCGAATCCGGAAGGTCCGGAAGATGCCGCAAACAAACAATACGTAGACGTCATTGACGGTAAACTAACCACGTTGCGGGCAGAGTATGATGTACACGTGGGCTCGTTTACAAGACTTCGAAGAAACTTCGCAAAAACTGATGAGGCCGTGGATAAGTTCTTTGGGGTTCCTCCAGTCATCGACATGAAACTTTCTGAAATCATACCAAATCTTACCAATAAAGCCAACGATATCAACAAGATTAATACCCGGTTAGGTGTAGTCAGAACAGAAAAAAGTTTTTCAGATCAAATTCAGATAATAGAAAATAACATTAATACGATCAAACAAACACAGCAAGATATCGTATCGGGTATTCCTGATATCGTTAACAAAACCAGTTTGATTAAAGTCCCCACTGGAGTTACCCCGGGGCATATCACCAACATCGTATTCACGGTATCATCGGGATTCGCAACATGGTCCCGACAAAATAATACTATCAAATATACAGCAACAGCCACTGGCGTGTATAGACTGTCTGTGTTTTCCGCCGCTAAATTTGAAATCTTCACAACGTTTCCATGGAGACATTCCACCGACAGGTTTTCCGGGGTTGTAACTGTAATACTAAACAGCGGAACCGAAGAAATATTTATACTTGAAGCCGCAGACAAGAAATTAACCGCAACATCTTACTGGTGGTGTTTGGAATTCGTCGCAGAAACGCCTCAATTGGTTACGTAAATAATAATAAAAATGAAATCAACATCAACGACAACATTAGGCGCTCAGCAATACCGGTATGATCAGGTACGCGAATGGCAGTCAACGTTGAAAAACACTATTGACAAATGCGCAACAAAGATAAAAAGATACAAACGGTGTGTGAGCGCGCTAGACATGATAGTGTATTCGGTATCCGCGGTAGTTGCATCCACGGGTGTGCTTTTGTCTGCGTTAACTCCGGTAACGACCGCAATCGCGATCACAATCACAATTTCAGCATCAACGACGATTGCAGGAGTTGCTAATATTATCGCGAAAAAAATATCCTCGTGCGCGCTAGCAAAATTACACGAATATGAGCGGCTAAACAACGCGGCCAACAGCGCCTACTCGAAATTGTCCTCGTTGATATCATCCAGCCTTGACGATACAACAATATCAGATTCTGAATTCACGTTAATGTCTGGCATATACAACGATTACGAGCGCGCAAAGAATCTTAATTTGAAAACGATGAAGATAAATAATGACGGAGATACTTCAAGAGATAGCCGCGAACACAACTCCGGTAAAAACATCAATGATAACAATATCTTCGACGCAGCCAGAGTTTAATATTAATTTTCCAACTGCAATTCCAGTAAAAGAAATCGCGTTGTCGCAATTACGAGTATATAACAGTTGGCCCAACATCAGGTCGGCATCATTTCACGGACAATCGCCGAATAATTCATTTGTGTTTTCGTATCAGAATAACCCCGACGGTACTCCGGATTGGAACGTCATTTCATTACCAACAGGGTCTTATCAGATAGAAGAAATCAACAAAGAAATACAGCGTCAAATGAAGCGTATAACCACCAAAGAAGCAAAGATCAATATAATCGCACACGAGCCAACGCTGTCCACGATCATCGAAATCTCAACACCGGGTTACCACGTAGACATTTATAACAGTTCAGTCAGAACAGTATTAGGATGGCCTGAGAATCCACCACCGACACCACCGATACCACCTGCACCCGAAAAGTCCGATTACGTAACTGACACGCAGTCATATCACACAATTACACCGTCATACAAAACACAACTGGATGTTCTAAAAAGTGTAGGGGCGGTTGGTATCTGCATTTCCTCCTCTAAAGATGGCAGCGATATTGAGTGGAATATTTTAAACCCAGGACGGGGGGCGGGGGAAGGTTTGACAATTATTGTTCGTCCAAGCGAAATTACTGAATTTTTTAAAATTATTAATGTGTCGCACCGAGCACAACTGGCGCATCTACGGCAACGCTTCCAAGAACATGTATCCTCGGTGACAGGTTCACGTGAAGAAATTATTAAACGAATTGAGATATTAAATCAGATTGCCGCAGATATGGAATATTATAACCAGCGAATGATTCAGGTAGTAATTGACAGTAAACCCAGCGATAAACGAATATTTCTAAATAAGTACTCGCTGACCGAAGCTGAACTACCGAATTATAAATTTCCAGGATATGTTTCCCCGTTCATCTTACGAAAATACATCACTGATATCATCGATGATTATTTCGATGACATACTTGAACAGTACAAGCTAACACTACCAGAACCTGTTATCCTCAGACATGACAATTCCACAGCGAGCGATGGCAGACATATTTCTCCAGGCGTAGTAAATATCACTGATGTCGTCGCGGTCAGTCTTGTGTGTGACGCAATCGACGGCAGTTACAACATAGACACGACAACATCGAATCAAGCCCAGCAAGGGTTTATATTATACTCATTTACTCCTAAAGAACCACCTGGATTTTTGATTGTGCAAGAGCCAATCAATCCAGTATTTCTGCAGTGTTTGAATCCAACGCTGACAAGGATGAATTTTAAAGTCACTGACCAACAGGGTAGACTTTTGGACCTACGTGGCGAGACGGTTAGTATTAATCTGCTGGTGAAATCTTAAGACTTTCAATTAATAATATCATATCATAATAATGTCCAAAAAATCTTCGAATTACCAGAAGTATGATGATGATGATGAAGATGAAAATGTCTCCGACATTTCCACTGACAGTTCTGACGCTAGCGTAGAAACACAATATGTTTCCGACGACAGTGATTTTGTTGTCAGTGATGATGAAGATGTCTCTGAAAACGCTAGCGTTTCCGACAGTGATTTCGCTGACAGTGACAACGACGACGATGATAGCACTGTCAGCGACATCACCATCAGCGACAACACTGTCGTAATAAATTATATTAAATGAACGCGAATAGCATAGTAAATGTATCAACACGTGAAATGTTCCATCGTTGACAAGCGCGCGCTTGAAGAATTCATCCGAAAAATATTTACCGGAAATCATTTCCCGGGCGTTGTTAAAATAATCATCGATAGGTACGGCAATGATGATTTTTTACTGACAGATTTTCAGCTGAAGCAATTCCGCGAAAACAATATCACGATGATTACTTGTGACGCAGACCAAATCCTCAATGTTGTTCACTCGTGCATTTCACGGGATCATCTTGATAAGATACTGCAGTGAAAATTCTTTGAAAATATTTTACTTTATATATATTTTTTTTACCACTGACCATTTTCCCGATTTCATAGGGGTATTTTGCTATGAAAATCAGTGACATCAGACAGTTGCAAAAAAATACTATAATAATTATTTTCACTGACAGTTTTTTCGCTGGTATTTTGCTATGAAAACCAACGAAATTGGACAGTTGCACAATTTGGACGGTAAAAAAAAATATTACTTTTTTTTTACTTTCGATTTCACTTCCGAGTATTTCACTTCCAAGTATTTAACGAAGTCAAGGTGAGGTAATTACTTCCTCGTCAGTGACAAAGTCATCCTTGATTTCATCGCTGACAGCGTCCTTGACAGCGTCAGAGGACATACAATGCTTTAATTTTCTGACCCGATTATTAATTATCTTCTTTGTTTCATACTCGGCTGCCAGTGCCAGCCTGATCTTTTCGATTGCAAGAGACAGTGAAACAAATTCATTTATTTGTGTCTCCGCCACGCTGGCCAGCGATTTTTACAAATTATTTTGAATCATCTTTATGAATCGATATTGAGCAGGAAGAATATAACGCCCTGCACATTTAGCTTCGTATAATGATTCAAAATCAGACAGAATAGTTTCAACATTTAGTAATATTTTAAATCCTTGTTTTTCTAATTTTTTAATAGCATCAATCACATTATTGATATTTTCTTGATTCATATTTATATATATTTTTATATCTTTAAATATTTAAAGAAATAAAAAAACATCACATCTCCTTTGAGTCTCTAGGGTGTCTTATGACATCCTACCAAACTCAGCAGGGGGCGGAAACACTACCCCCGATGAGCTCCTAAACTGCCAAATAACAGTCTAGAAAGCCCAGAGGGTGTGTTTGCGAACGACGAGACATTCCCCATTTGTGAACCTCCTAGCTTACCATTTGATATGCTAGCAAGGCTCATATGGGCACAACACATAACACATAGTATTTACATCTGTAAAGCTTCTAAATTGCCACCGCATTAGTATAACTTATCTTAAGACGGCACAAACATGTAGTATTTACAGTAGAAACATATTTACAGCAGTTGTTATTTACAATTGTATATATAACTTATCCTAGGACGGTACAAACATATCACTTAATTCTAACTTATCTTAAGACGGCACAAACATATAACTTATCCTAGGACGGTACAAACACAATGCGGGGTTATAATTCTACATCCAACAAGCTGCACACCCACCCCGGAAATCAACCCTGTTTTGGGGTAAAAGGTTACCCCGAAACGGGGCGATAACGGAGAAAGTTGTGCAACTTCGTTGGGTTTCGAAACCCCAATATGATATCAGGACGATATTGTATATAAATCGACTGATACCCGAAAGTTCAGAAATAGCTCAGCGTGATTTGTTTAAAACGTATTTTCTTAAATATTATCGTGTGGAAACTACAGATGAACCATAAACCCGAACAAGTGTAATAAAATAGCGATATTGTCTGTGAAAAAAAAGATAAATACACGTTTGCCTGATAAAATCCGGAAGATAAAATCATTCTTGCGCTGTCACCTTGATAGCGTCAAGGGAAGTTATTTACTTCCTTGTGCAGAAAATCGTCTGCTCGTACCTGTCAAGGTGACAACGGGAAATAATTGTATCATTGATTTTCACACAGTCGCTGCAGAGTTATCTCCGTTGGAAAATTCTCTCGATTACAGTAAATTACCTAACAATAATGAAATATAATTTTCTGATTATTATATGTTTTTGACAACGCGGATTTGTTTATTTTTTCTGCGACTCTTCGTACCGAAGCCCTACAAATACCAAAATGCTTGCCAGCTGCATATGTCGATTGAAATTCTCTCTCTTCATTCGTATTTAAATTTATAGATACAACCTTCTTGGCTCTTTTATTGTTATAGCCAGCATTCCCAGCCCTACAATTTTCACTCTGCGTCACAGCTCTCAGATTGGATAAATTATTATTAAGTTTATTATTATCCTTGTGATCAATTACAAGACCGTCTTTGATTTTTCCAAAGAAACATTCGAACACGAACTTGTGGTTATAATAGTTTTTACCTCCAGCATTAAATCGGAGATAACCAGCATTATTAACAACACCAACTGGTTTTTTCAATCTGCTATTTCTAACTATTCCCTCGCGAGATGCTTCATAATTCTTGATTGTGGGATGTGAGACAAATTCTTGATTCATTTATATAATAATATATTTGTCTAATTTATAATTTGTCTGAAAACCTAGTTATATAATCACTTTCGGATTTTAGCGCGTTTATTGTAATATCGCTTGAGTTCACGGTATCGTTTCCCCCCGCACCCCGCACATAATTGTGTTTTACCTCTGACACCAATGCCAGATCGCAGACAGGGAATGGGTCCTGTGCTTCCTCGTTTGATGCTCTGTATATGTTCACCGCAGAATTCTTTCCTGCAGGGCTTGCCACAGACTGTTACGGATCCAACTTTTAACCATTTGCAGTTGTTCATTTGTATATACAATATTTTCTTATTTAAATATTTGTCTTAAATATAATAATGGAGGAGTTTTCGAAATTATCCGCAGTTGGCGCTGGGAGATTCGATCTTGACAGGCTAAACCCGGATCCA
Organism: Sinohyriopsis cumingii; assembly: GCA_028554795.2. Lineage (NCBI taxonomy): Eukaryota > Metazoa > Mollusca > Bivalvia > Unionida > Unionidae > Sinohyriopsis > Sinohyriopsis cumingii. The sequence continues at coordinate 291,827 of JAPYKE020000029.1, read as the reverse complement.
CGACGACGGCATCTAACTGATCTGTTTAATATTATCAACGAGGGTAAAAAAGAATTTCGCGACGACGGCGCATCTCATGTATGGTCGTCATTTAAAATTATCCGCGACGTTGACGCTGTCAATGTCGCTGACGAACTCTTCTTCGATGATGACCTCATCATCGTTGCTACAATGACTGATGACCGAGCAAAAACAATTATTGATTATATTGATTTTCATCAACGTGCAAGCACTTTCCAAAGCAGATTCCGATACGTGGATTATCCGTGATAAACTTGACCCTGTTCTTGCTAAGGGAAAGACCGCTCTGTTAAGTAGTGGCTGTAAACCAGGAATGCTGACCGGGATTGATAAACCATATTACGCTCGAGCGTATCATGTAACCGCAGTCATTTATGGAATATATCCGGTAAAAAAAAAAAAAAAAAATTGATAAACTCACCCCGATGCGAATGACTGCGTCATTTACTTCGACGGTGTTGAATTGTGTAGCCGAGCGAGTAATGGAACATTTTAAAAACGCAAAACGAGGAAACGGTTTAACCGATCTGCGACGTAAAAAAATAACAGCCTGGGGTGAATCGGTCAAAGATACCGGGGCAACAATAAATGATGTTGCTGTGCTATCAAGTAAATTAAAATGCGCAATAACAGTAAAAACACTAACCGGGGAAATATTATACAGTTCGAAGCATTATAAAAAGTCGGGAAAATCGATTGAAATTATTGATCATAATTCGCACGCGTGGACTGATGCGGTTACAATATTTCCACGAGACCGTGTTGTCAAGTTTTATTCTGGAAACATATACGAGGTTATTTACGCGCTGAGTAAAACCGATCCGGTGTCGGTGTGGTTATTTAGGAGCTCTGAAGATGGCGACTATGATCAATTTGTGAGACCCAATGGAGAATTATACAGAACAGAATCGTTGCACCAGGAAATGAAAAAACCCGCAAAAACGTATATGAGAAATGCTAGCGATGAGCAGTTATTGGTTAATTGTTTTACAGTTCCAAGTGTTGCCGCTCACGCCGCCAGAGAAAGAAATTCGTGGAGACCAACCCGAAGTCAGTTTCTTTCAGATATACAATTAAGTTGTGTCGAGTATGGTCATGGCGGGTTATGGAATACCCGATATGACTACCGGGATATGATTTCCGTGGATATGATTGCCTGCTACCCAGGAAGCTTTCTCGGGAACGGCGAGTGTCGCGAATACTTTGCGCGGTTTGGATACCCCACGAACTCGATGACACGAGTCGCCGTAAACGGCAGTTTACCCGACGCTGACCTGACAGGATTTGCTCGTGTGACTTCGTTTGTATTCGCCACGGGACTTCATCCGATTTGTTATGTTTGGTTTAGCAGACACTTCGTTGAAAAGCGCTGGGTACCAATAGTGTTATTGCGATATATGCTTGAAAGCGGCATACTGGTATCGTTGACTGTCAGTGAAGCAATCATATGTTATCGACCGCAGACCTCAGTTTGGTTGCCAACACCGGAGCGTGTTACCTTCGAAGAAATTATCGACGAGTATGCACGAGAGTGTCCAAATACCCCGATGGATGTCATCGTCACTGAGGCTCCTAAAATTCTCAAGATTAAGCTCAAAAACAGTGAAAGCACAGCGAAAGATCTTGGACGAAGAATAATCGGTAAATTTGCTCAGGGTGCAGCATTTGATCATAAAATGCATCACTCGCGGTTGATTATCGATGAAGCTGAATTGGATTTTATAATCGCCGACGCGGTTGCCAGAGACATATTTTGTAACAGGGAGGATGTGTTCTTGTCCGACGGGAAAAAGTTGGGCACAATTGTAAGTTATATCGACGGAGAATCGCCTCAATACACACATTTGAGATCTTCAATGCTGGCTTATGTTTCTATAAATTTGTTATCGATGGTAAATCGATTTCCTGACCCATACCATACTGGTATGGCAGTCAGAGTTGCCACGGATTCATTTTACATCGACAAGAAATATTCAGAATCACTGACCGATATAATGAAATTCTGCGGCGGAGATGAATGGGGTTAGTGGAGAATAAAAGCGGAGATGTTACACGAGTATTGTGAATCCGCTGATGTTGCAATCGAGGATGATTATTATAAATCCGAGATGCCAGAAATATCTTCTGCGCCGTCTGTGGATGATCCAATCACCAGACATAAAACTGTTTATTTAAACGGGCCGGGCGGGTCTGGTAAAACAACTCGAGCGATTGAATTATTTCGAAAATCAGATATGATTGTGCTAACACCCACACACAGACTTGCCAGAGAAATGAAACAGCGAGGAGTCAATTCTTGTACTTATCACAGCTTTTTCAAATACAGCGGCGGTGTGTGGACGCCAGATCGAATGGGAACAAAATATATCAATGATATAATAATTTGGGATGAGATATGTACGGTGCCGCTGGAAACGTTAAAAACATTTCTTGATTGGCTGTTAACGAAAAATACCGCAGTGATTATGTGCGGCGATCACGGTCAACCACCTCCGTTTGTCGGCGCATCTCCGCATGATTGGCTGAGGAATTTTGTTGATTATCACGAAGAAGTGTCTGATGATTACCGAGCACTTGATGCAACATTGAAAGAATTTAAAACACTAATCAGGCTACAACCGAATAAAATTCAATGTGAAATTATGGAAACCAGACGATTTGATAGTGGCAAGTAGAAAGATAGTCAGAGACACACTTCAAAAACAGCTATTTCAATTACAACAAAAAAAGTTTCCAATGCTGCCAACGCCGTTATGTTATAGACCAACTGATACACGGTTACAAAATATAGATGTTGATATTCCAGGAAAGACAGAGAAACAGAATTTAGTATTGAATGATATTGTGTTAGTTGACATCGATGCTGTCGAGGATGCACTAGCGATGAATAAATCTCCGTGGACGCTAGGATACGCAATGACCATTCATTGTTCTCAAGGACTGACTATTTCAGATACAACTGTCTGGATCATTGATGATCGAATCGAATGGTCAAACTTAGTTTACTTAGCGGTGTCCAGAGTCAGAAGAATATCTCAACTGCGAAGAATTGTCTTGAATGAATCAAACGCTGATAAAATTAATAATGAAAACAACAGCAACATAATAAGAAAAAAAATCGCCCTTTACAAACAGAGTGACAAAAAAAAATAATCGAGATTTTGATCTTGACGATGACTTCGTCATTGCGTTGAAACAACAACAGAATAATCACTGCGCGAGCTGTAATTGTATAATGTTATGGCAGTATTCGAATAAAAATTCAAGACAATTTACCGTAGACAGAAAAGATAACAATCGCGGTCATACACGTGATAATGTCATGTTGACCTGTCTTGAGTGTAATCGAGTTATTTCATTATTTAGCGCAGTTATCACGCTTGGTAATCTTGCAACCCATTCGCGCGATCTCGTATCCTGAATGAATTCCCTCGCGTATTGATATCCAAATAACCGCTCAGCAAGTGTTTGATTGAATCGCTCAACAATTGCCTGATCACGGTGAATTTCAGTGTGTCCTCGTCGTATGGTGACGTTATGTTGTTTCATCAACGATGATGCTGCACCTTGAAATTCTTTGCCAGGATCAACTTGTAATAAATTTGGCCATCGCAGAGGTCCTCGCCGATAAATTCTTTCAAACGCAGAAGCAACCTCAGATGCTGTTTTAGTTGTTAACGGTTCCGCATCTTTGTATCTACTGGCAACATCAACTATGGTTAACGCGTATTTGTATGTGCGTCTTCGGATAGTATCATGTGGCAGAAATAATATATCAGCTTGATGAACCTCATTTGGTACACTAACATCGAAATGCGCAAAGTGAATTTGTTTAGGGCGCGGTAGATAAATTTGCCATATTGCCTGTCGGGATAACCAATTTTTGGCAACCGCGCGTGTTACTGATGCCGCGCTGGCAAGTGTATCAATTGCTGCGTTACCTCTCCAGTATCCGCTTGGGGAATAATAAATCGACTCCATTATATACCAGTACCTAACGCTAATTTACCTTTCATTGCGGATTTTATCAACCAGGATGCTAACTTTTCTTTGAAAGATTTATCAGGGATGGCATTTAACGCATGAATTAATTTCACATCCGCGAGATGGCGTTGTTGTAAATCCTTGCTTCGGTAAGCTACATCATGAGCATGGCACGCGCTATCAATAGCGTTTATCGGATACTCACCTGGTTTTGGCTGATCCTGAGCATCAAGTCTGATATCAAGTCGGGTTCCTGGACCACAGTAATTATATCCTGGAAGATGTTTTTCTCCTGGATATTTAGCCCACGGAGCTCCTGGCAGCGCTGTTAACTTGGCTGCGATATCACCTCCTTTTTTTAATAAATCTAAATTTTTTTGTGCCACATCGTTCACACTTGCCTGTAAGCGCTTGTCGATTATTTTTTGTTGTAATTGTTGTTGTATCCGTAGTTGGGGTATGTGCTCGGCATTTCACACAATATAAATCCATATTTATTTTATGATATATTAAATGGAAATCACTGACTTTTCTGCGACAAAGCGACGAGAGCCAATCAAGCATAACTCAGCGCTACCAAATTCAATCCGAATGATTATTATAGGTCCATCTGGGTCGGGTAAGACACAGTTGTTACTTAATTTGATAATGAAGTGGATGAAGTGGGATAAATTATATTTGATATCCCCGTCAGTGGACGATCAGCGGTGTTATCAAGTGCTAAAAGATTTTAACGAAAGTGCAAAATCGATAATGGAAAATCAAAGTGATTTTCACGAAGATGTTATTGATTTTATAACCGATATCAATGAAGCACCGAGTATCGATGATATCGATGGATCGATTAATAATTTAGTCGTGTACGACGACATCATGTTGGACAAACAATTAAATCCTGCCAGGATATTTTCCCGCGGCAGGCATAAAAACACCGATGTGATTTATGTAACTCAACGGTATACACAAATTCCGAAAGTGATCAGAGATAACTGTAACGTTCTTGCAGTGTTTAACGGAGCTGACGCACACACGTTACAAAATATTCATCGAACTTGGTGCGGCGGTGACATGGACTTTAATAAATTCAGAAATTTCTTTAGTCATGCTCAACGAAAACCACACGGGTTTGTAACGATAAATTTACATGATCCTCGGACACGATACTGAGTTGGGTTAGATACATTTTTTAACTAAAAATCCTAAAATATTTTACATGATAGCAGCAGAGAGACTGGGCCCTCAACGTTTTCGTCGACGTCACCACGTGAAGAAATATTTTTCATAGTGAGTTATCTTTGTCGAAATAACCCTTCTATCCAGAAAAGAGGATTTAGTCATCATAGTTTCTGAATAGAAGGGTTATTTTTGTGAAATAAGACCTTCTATCAAAAATGTTTTCGATAGATGGTCCTGTTGGACGAAATAGTTGGTGGGCCCAGCCTCTCTGCTGCTTCCTGGTAGGTGTTTTTCTCCTTGGTATTTAACTCATGGAGCACCTGGAAACTTTGACATCATTTTAGCAATATCACCACCGCGCTTATTAGGTAAAAACGAAAATTTTTTTCTATCACACACAGAACAATTTCCACCATACGCTATTTTTTAATTTTTTATTGTAACTGTAGCTAAATCAGTAGTTGGAGTTTAAACTCTACAGCGTAAACAATATAAATTCATATTATAAAATATATGGATATAATTGATTTCTCAGCAACTTGGCAGCGAGAGCCAGTTAAACACCACCCTGCGTTACCAAATTCTATCAGAATGATTATCATAGGACCATCTGGATCGGATAAGACGCAATTATTACTTAATTTGATAATGAGATGGTTGAAATGGGACAAATTATATTTGGTAGCACCATCCGTTGATGATCAGAGGTGTTATGAAGTATTAAAAGAATTTAACGAAAATGCAAGATTAATAAATGACGGTGAAAATATTATTGATTTTATAACAGATATTGATGAAGCACCGTCCGTAGATGATCTTGATGGGTTTATTAATGATTTAGTTGTGTATGATGATGTGATGCTAGACAAACAAACAAATCCAGCCAGGATATTTTCTCGTGGCAGACATAAAAATACAGATGTGATCTATGTTACTCAGCGATATGCACAAATTCCGAAAGTGATCAGAGATAATTGTAATATTTTAGTTGTGTTTAATGGCGTAGACACACATACGCTGCGAAATATTCATCAAACTTGGTGTGGTGGTGACATGGATATAATTAAATTCAGAAATTTCTTTTCACGAGCGCAAGCTACTCCGCATGGATTTATAACAATAAATTTACATGATCCAAGAACAAGATATCGTGTAGGTCTTGATAAAATATTTTGATAGCAGCAGAGAGGGCTCGTCTACAATCTCGTTTGGGACAAACATGATTGTAGTCGTGGTATGACCTATATATGAGCACGGATTTTTTTGGTCTAAAATGCGTTATGCTCGGATTATGTGGTCTGTTCACCCTCTCTGCTGCTTGACCTGACCCTCAGTAGCATGGGTAGCGAGAACAAGGATGATATCTGTAGTAAACTGGGTACAACATGCATCGTTATGTAGCTTAACATTCACCTGGAATTAAGAGCTGTTATCAATATTAATTAATCATACCTTTACCCACACATCTTGGGGGCCCCCAGTGGCCGAGTGGTCTAAAGCGCTTACCGTTCCGGATCACTGCCATCTCACCTATGTCTGTGTGTGTTCGAGTCCAAGGCTCGGCTAGCGTGGGTATGTGGGAAAGCCTGCCAGTAGCATCTCGTGGGTCGGTGGTTCTTCCCTGGGTTTTCCAGGGTTCTTCCTCTTCCAGTTATACTGGCAGCCATGTATAGCCTATCTTGTGCTAAAAATGGGGTTAAACACTAGAACAACAGCAACAACAACCCACACATCTTAACTCGACTTTCTAACATACCTTAAGGCCTTTACTTTAATGAAACGCATGATCAATAGTGAACAGACCAAATGTTTCAACTAACTGCAAGTACTTTCCGTTTTTAATGTCGGATATAACTGTTACGTGTTTAGGTTCAAATAAACAATAACTGTAACACAAGGAAGATTGAAAACAATAGGCTCTGAAAAATACAATAATTTACTTCCCTGGAAAAATTCTGTAAAACTGAAAAAAATGTGTACTTACGGTTTTAATAATCAAATCCGAATATAATCCAAACATAATCCAAACATAATCTACGAATAAATGTTAGGAATCCTAATAATAAAATGTTCAAATGATTTAAAGTTCGTGTCTTGACGAAGAATCAGATGGAAGACAATGACATATCCTGTAATCTGGAGTGCTGAAGTCTACAGTTGTTGTATAAAAACGAAATGTCACTCCTGTTTAGGAAATCAGAATACATTTTTATACAAGCTGTCTATTTGCAAGAATTTCACATGAGTACACGTATTTTCCAGGGAAAAACATTAATCCTTTTGAATCAACTCATTTTGAAATAACACCAAACAGCACAACATACACATTCCAGTGGAAAGAAAAAACCCAGCTACTACCGAGAATATTTCTCCAAAACAAAGGTTATATCTTATTCTAATACGCAAACAGGGGGTCGGGTGATCATGTTCCACAACCTCGTCAAAATTATGTATTTGTTAAAGATTATGTATATACAGGTGGCCCTGACCAGTCATTTTACTCTAAGAAATAAACTTTAAAAAACAAAACTGTTTACATCTTAAACACGTGGTCCCATCATGACATCGACAACAACCAATCATTTTAAAATAAAAATAGAACTTAAATGGTATCATCTCTAGTGAATAAATTTACGTTATTATAGCAAGTAATTTTAAAAAAGCTGACAAACAAACAATTAAATTGAAATAAATATAAACTATATCAGTTATAATTAAATCAAATATACATAACAATGAGAATGTCATTGTATTCAAACGACCATATGGTGATGTGTATCGTAAATAGTACAAAATTATCTGAAGTGCTAGGAAACTTGGTTTGCATGTGTAGTAAAATTAATTTAAAAATAAACAAATGAATGAATGGATAATTGAAAGAAAATAGAGCAGTCACATCATTTTCTGCATTTTTAATTTTTGAGCTCTTTTATCGTCCATTCACCCATCACTTTCTATCTTTCTAACTGTTCCTTATTCATTCATCAAACCGAAATTCAGCACATTTTATCACGTCTATCGTATTTAGAAAGGCCAATACCTTACCCTCAGTAGCGTGGGTAGATGGAACGACGAAGATAACTGCTATAAAGTGGGTGCAACATGCTTCATGTAGCTAAACATTCCCCTGGGTGTTTCGATATTAATTAAACCTATACACTACAAATAACACTTTTATATCCATATTTCATTTGTTATATTATATCACTTAATGTATAGTTTTTGCATTATATGTCGCTTTTTAAAAATTAATTTTAGTCTATGTTTTTAGACATGAACTTTTGCTGGTAGTCAACCCCCATCTCACCGATTTATGCTAACCACTGCCAATGTGACACTTCGGTTCGGTTTGCTAATGAAAACCTCCAGGTTTTACAATTGTTCTATAAGTTGTTATACTTAGAATAATTATGTAAGGCTCAAATGAGGGGAGGTCGTCATGGCAATCACCTGTGTGCGACTTTAGGAAGATAAAAACAGTAGGAAATAAAGAAAGACCAAATATTTACCTTCATTCACTTGTATTTCTAGATTTTCCAAATGTTTTTAACTAATACAGGTGACCAAATGACAATTCTAAATTAATTAAGCTCAATATATATTTGTTTAAGTCTGCATTTCAAACATTAAAACATACCGTTACCTACTCTAATGTGACTGAAATACATATAATTTATCTGCCAGTGTACGTCGCTTTGTGGACCGCAGAGGGGTTAGACAATATGGTGCAATTCATTCCAAGACTGTCCTTGTTTCTGTTTAATCACCCAGTTGTTGCAAGATTGATCCTGATATGGTAGACTTAAAGCAACTAGGACTTGTTGATTTTATAACGTACGTTAGATAGCGTTTTGGTTAGTTGTCAAAATAAAGATTTTACCATTCTATGTGATCTTAGCTCTAAGTTTAACCTTAGCCTTTAAATAACCACATCAGTTGCTGATTATATAAACAAACGTGATATACTTGTCTAATCTGAAACTTTATTGTTTAAAAGATAATGACACAGAATAATTATATTTTTTATAGAGGCAGAGATTCAAGATATATCACAAAGCGGCATATCGTGTTCGGAAATTTAGCAGATAGATACAATTCCAATGGTTAATCATATGTCTAGTTTTGACATTGTAGAACCATTTCCATCCAATACTCATATATTATTCCGTATTTGTATGTTTCGGATTCGTAACGTAGCTTTAACACTTTCCCAGTCATATAACCACAATGTCTGCACTGTGGCATTTTGTAGTGATGTCTAGCACCGAGGCTTCATGCCGCAGACATGTAAGATGAAAGATGATGTCCCACCCAGTCACATTATCCTGATACCAAGCCAACCAGTTCTTTGGTATGACTCATCCGGGATTCGAACCGGCGACCTTCTGCATCCGAGGCGCACGTCCTAACCACTCAACTATTGGAGCGTTTTATATTAATTCCAAGATCTATGATTCGTTGCGGTCCATTTTTTAAATGAAAAGTAAATTTAGTAGGAAATTTTTATTAACTGTAAGCCATTTACATGTGTAATATCATATATGAAACAAGAAGTCGTGGTAGTCACATTTTTCTGCGCTGTAGTGTACTTCCAATATAACGCACTGTACAATATTATGAAACTTAAATTGCAAGTGTAGCAAAATATATCTAAGAATGAAGGAATTAACAAAATGATAAATAAAATATAATAAAGTATGCCCCGATAACATACGAACATAATAAATTAATTTGCTGACGTTTCTGTCTTTGTTAAGAACCCTTCCATTTCCATCTTCCTTGTTTCTCTTTTTTTCTAACTCTTCCTTGTGTATTTGTCAAACCAAAAATCCTGACACAGTTTATGATATTTGTCGGATTTTAAGATGCCATATCATAAGTAGCGTGGGTAGCTAGGGGAGAAAGATATATATACAATAATATGGGCATCGTCAGGTAGCTCGATATTTCACGGGATTAAATGGTGTTGTCAATATTGTTGTTATTGTTGCTGTTGTGGGCCTTAACGCCATTTTTCAGCACACGATAGGCTATTTGGCGGCCAATATTAATGGTGGAGGAAGAACCTGGGAAAACCCCAGAAAGAACCACCGACACACGAGAAGCTACTGGCAAGCTTTCTCACGTACTTACATTGGCTGAATCGGAGACTCGAACCAATGCAGACAGAGGTGAGATGGCACTGATCCGTAACGGAGACCGCTTTAGACCACTCGGCCACTGTCAATATTGTAATATATCATATATATTGAGAAATAACACTTTAATTTTGTATTTCACATTAGAATGCATTATATCGCTTAATATTGACTATGTAATATATACTAAATTAATTATAACCCATAATTTTAGACATGAGCTTTTATTAGTAGTCAATCCCCATCTCGCCGATCTGTGTAAAGCACTGCCATCGCGAAGCTTAAGTTCGGTAAGTAAATAGAACATCCTAATTTTATCTTTTTTTTTTCTACAAAATAGAATACCTGGAAAAATTATGCAAGGTTTAAACAAGGGTAGGTCATCATGGCACGCGCATTTGAATGTTGTTGTTGTTGTTGTGGGGTTTAACGCCATATTTCAGCACATGATAGGCTATGTATGGCGGCCAGTATTAATGGTGGAGGAAGAACCCGGGAAAACCCCGGGAAGAACCACCGACCCACGAGAAATTACTGGCAAGCTTTCTCACATACCTACGTTAGCCAAATCCTAGACTCGATCCTACGCAGACAGAGGTGAGATGGCAGTGATCCGTAACGGAGAGCGCTTTAGACCACTCGGCCACTCGGGACCCCACCGCATTTGAATGACTGTTTCGAAAGATAACATCAGTTAATAAGAAATAAAGAAGCAAAGAAATACCAAATATTTGCCTTCAGTCAAATGTATCTCTATATTTTAGAAATACTATAAACTAATATAGGTGAACAAAATACAATTCTGATTCATGATGAGTATATATTTTCAAGAATTGCATTTGAAACCTCACAGCGCCTATAATGAGCTGTTAACCAAGGATGTACTTTATCGCCAGGTGATGAGCACTGATGATTGCACAGAGGATGGTTATAAGGCTGCAATTCGTGGCAATTATGTCTTTGTTTCCATGTAAACCACCCAGTTGTTGGAGTGTTGAAAATTATAAACTAAAACAGTTAGGAAATTGTTGACTGTATAACAGGGCTTAGACCAGATGGGTGGGGGGAGGCGAGATAGATGTTAAGCTAAAGAATCTGCAATTCTCAGATTTCCTTTCTCCAAGCTTCATCGTATTACTCAAATAACCAGAATAACTCCTGTTTATAAAAACCCCAAAACTAAATTGTTTTAATTTCAAACATTATGGTTTTCAAGAAAATAATATAGAATAATTGTGTATTTAGAAGCATGACATTCCAGTTCAGTCTTTTGCAATAAATGTATTTGTTCTTCCTTGTAATAAATGACGTGTTCAGATGAGTTACATAGTCTGGGATTCACTCTTATTCTCATCCATGTTCTTTACCAGGACGTTTTCAATCAAATATCAAAACTGTGCCAGCCATAAAAATTTTTACGAAACTGAAAACAGAACTTATTATAAATTCCCCCATATGGAATTTGAACCTAATTATAAGTAGTATAAGGGGGTAAATAATGACAAGATTGCTGTAACAATGGTATGATTATATATATATATATATATATATATATATATATATATATATATATATATATATATATATATATATATATAGATAGATAGATAGATAGATAGATAGATAGATATATAGGTAGATAGATTAGATAGAGATATATTTAGATAGATAGATAGATGGATGGATGGATAGATAGATAGATAGATAGATAGATAGGTCGGTAGATTACTTAATAATGTTTGGGGTTGTATAATCATTTATATCTATTACCCTAATGTTTCGGCTCAATCATTTAGCATACGTTTTGGCCTTAGCTTTAAAATTAGTGTTGAATAAACGAGATACATTTTAATTATCTACAAGTCCTTTTCATTATAATATCGTATATAAATAAAGGTACATTCCAATTTATTGTTTCCATTTTTATGTCTTTTACTTTTTATTTTCCATTTAACTATATTCTCTTTGTTTTTCTCCTTCGAACTGTGTTCTTACTCTGCTGATTTAAATTCCAAACGCTTGAATCTAGATTGGGTAAAGCATGCATTGTAGGATATGCTGATTATTCCGTGAACTCTATATGATTGTGGCGTGACGGGTTGTTATGCCGCCACTGTGGTAGGTGTGTTATGGTTGGGGTGGGGTGCTCCTAATATTCTATTTAAATTATTATAGAAGTTCCACCCAGGCTCGATGCTAGTTAGAAGTTAAATTAGTGAAAGATGGATGTAAAGCTCCGAGCCCCCCGTCAGCAATGTCGACTGTTAAATTATTGAATATACAAAAAAGTATGAAATTCAACGAATAACAAGTTAGAAAAAAATCAATAGTCAAGTGCTGCAAAATGCCCAAGTACTATCCTTCCACTCAACCCTGTGATAGCCTATTGCATCATTTGATTAGTAGCGGGAGATAGCTTTCCACCTGTCATTGTATTATACTCATCTGTGTATTCTTTTCACCTATTCCTTCAACGTCTGCTCTTCTTCCTCTCGACTGCGTCCAAATTCCATCTCCTCCTCGACTTTTATATACTCCTCCTCATTCTCCACTTTCTTCTCCTCGACTACTTTCCTCGTCCTCTTCGACTCTCTCCCCCGACTAGACATGACGATTCCGACTGCTGTGCTAGTCTCACTTCCAAATTCCCTCTTAGGGGCTCGTGACTTAACTGAACCTGAAGTTCTGTACCCCACAGGCTTCCATTAAAAATGCAAGGACGTTACAATATTTTCCTTAGCCCTCTCAGTTCACACTACACCCAGCATATTATCAGATAACGGCTAGTAAATGTCTCTGGTCACGCAGTCATTCACCTCGAAATACTCATACGGTCTTGTATGGTAAAACAACGTCGTAATAAGATCACTATATCAATTACTTCTCATGCAAACATCAATAAATTGCGTCATATCAGTAAATGTTCCTTATCATATTATGCTAAATAATATCACAGCAATCATACGCATTTCTTTACATTACAACTCATACAAAGTACACAAATATTCAAATATCCATGCTCTGATATATCTATTCATCCATATTAACTAATCTTATATACATAAACCATTTTCCAAATTCAAAATTCAAGCATGAGTAAAATCTAACATATCTCATGAATAAATGCATTAGTTTACTACTAAATAATCTAATAGCGAATACGAAATTAAGTCTGACAAGAAGCTAAAAATATGCATAAGTCTGTAAATAATACTCAAGCTCATTTCTCAAATACTAATGTAAATTAAACACTACAAAGGTAATTCTAAGTACTAAACGATCCTTGTAATACTACACATAATTACAATTACGAGGCCGTAATATTCTGAACAATCGAGCAAATAACTTATTGATCTTTAAGAAACTTTGTCTTTCCTTTAGAACCCTCTTTCTAAGTTTTACCGCCAAATTACGAGGGCTTCCTCGGAGTAACCCTATATTGCTCATCAAGCATCCTAGGTGAGACTAAACTTTCGCTTGCTAGTTAGAAGTTATAATTCTTATCGAAATAGTTATCACATTTCCGATTGGGTGTCGCTTTGACCCAATCTAATCAAGCTTAGCGGACAATGCCCTTCTCACTGTCTGTCCATGTGGGGACGGATATAGAACACGCCCCAGTCCCTCGCGGTTATTCTGATATTATTACAAAGCCGTAACACATTTATGGGAAGTCACTCGAACTAACGCCTATCCCAATCCAAGATGCCGGATCTTCTCTCTGGTCACGGTAACCTTGCAGAAGAGATTAACTGTAGTCTGCGGCAATGTTCAGACATCAAACAATGGCTTGTAATAGTACCTTTGTTACTACAAGACTTACGAACTAGGGCTGAGCAAACGTGACACCGATGATGCACGTGCTACGGATTGTTGTCAATATGAATCTATCTTTAATATTAAGAAGTGTTCATTTGTTTCTGTATCTCACATTTAATTAGTTTGATTCACATTTTACTTGCTCCAACCGTTACATTTTAAGTGCTCGTGTTTTAAACAGCAGAATCAATTATAAACGTTCTTTTCTAAAATAAGTGAATCATTTGATGTCAGTCCCCATTTCACCCATATCTATCAATGACTGTCCAAGTGACGCTTCATAATTGTATCTTTTGATGTCATCTCCCATCTGATTTAACATCGACACATATTTTCAAGCTCGAAATTAAGGAGGAAAAAAGAAAAGAAAACACAACAACTACAGGTCATTGATTATACAAAGAATTTATATTACTCCTGTTACATAACTACACATTTTAATATGGGTAAATTAACGTAATTAACTCAGTTGTTATGTATATATAATATTATCGATCCTTTAAATCACACTTTCTAGCCACGGAAAAGTAAAAAATATAACTGAAATTAGGATTAAAAATGTTTTTATGAGTATGTATTTGAAAAGCATGAATATTTTTTTATAATTATTTTCAGTTTCTTTCTGTCCTTCAATGTAATCAACTTCACAAGAAGGACTTAAAATCCCTAATTTGTAACTCGCGAACTTTGTGTTCTGTCACACTCGTATTAGATATGGTACCTCTTGTTGTAAAGGTCAGGAGAACTAGAAGCACGTATAAACTAGATGGTCACATATCAAATGAGAGTATATGCTGTAGGGTTCTATCAAATAATTACTTTTCATCCTGTAAAATATAATTGTTATATTTGACATTGTAATGAGCAAAGTGATAGTTGTTAAAACGTTTACACCTCATTTAAAATAATACACAAATGATTGGTAGTAAATGTATTATTATGGGAAAATATATATATGTATCCAATTCAATTCTTGCTTGTTTGCATAGATGACTTGTCGTCCTACTGATGCAACGGGGACACGTTCTAAAACTTTCTGGCAATAATCTATCCTTAAGGGTAAAAATTAAAAATATATAATCGAAATTTGCCAAAGGTGTGAGTTCGGGTTGCTTGTATCTGTATATAATTCCCATACATACTGTTGATTATAAACAAAGAACATAAAACAGTGAAAACAAGTTAACCGTCAACAATTCATATTTATAATCAAGCGAACGACACATAAGTACATGTTACATCGATGAAGCATGAATCGTATTGCAGCTTCCCAACCCATTCGACGCTCCTTCTTTGACAAACCAGTCTGTGTATGTTGACAGTTCTTGCACGGATTATAATAATACTGTGTAAGTTGATAGTTCTTGTACGGATTAAAACAATATTGTGTACGTTGACATTTATTGTACAGGTTAATTAATGCTGTTGTTTACAACGAAACGAAATATGTGTCACCATGCACGCGGAGGAATTTTTGTAACGACTGTTGCGATAAATACTGCGATGCATTATTATAAAGATTGCAAATTATTTTTGTAAAGGCTGCAGTGTATTGTTAAATACACGGCAGGGTATGAGAGTTCTGTAAAATGTATTATTTTATGTTTTATGGAACTGAGAAGTATTTACCACAATATTGTTATTCAGGACCGAATGACACAAAAGAAAAGGTCAGAGAAAAAAATTGGGTAAAGAGCTACGTTATATATCGTCTACATTATGGCATAGGTTTCCATTCTGAAAGTTGTTGCTACTCTATCTGTTTATTAATGCTGAAGACATTCTTCGAATCGTTTGATCCTCGCTGCCTTCGGCTGATATTTTCCGTAAACGTCAACAACTGAAACATTTATTGTACCATTTGACACTTCATTTCCGTGAGTGGCATTCTTCACTTAGTTTCCGTCGTGCTTGTTCCAACGCAATCCCTGACCCAGTTAATGTACGAAGACGCTCCGTGTAGTCTTTGAAAGACTCTACAGCATCTGTTAGGCCTCTCTGACGAATCGGTATGACGCATTCAGCTAAAAAGCGACCAAATCCTTGTTATGACCTTACAACTACTTACGCCTGAGTAAGTACGTTTATGGGTGGTGTGAGGAGGTTGGGTCTACCTTTTACCTTACTCTGTTATGACAGTGAACATAGCACGGTGTTGGAGGAAGAACAGTTGAGAAATGGATGATGTTTGATATGTCGTCTCTTTGTTTTCTTTGACCCGATATTGCGGTGTTGCTTTTGGGCGACAATGACATGCAACTTCATACTGACCCCCACGCATTGGCCTTCAAACTGATTTCGCTCGCCTCACACTTACATCGGGAGTACCATATCAAGAAAATTGTATTATGCCAGATGCTTCAACGTTTCAGATTTGGGGGTCGTACACCATATAATTACTGTGACGTTGCACGGTCGGTGAATGAAATTCTGCGGTCGGAAGTCAGTTCCTATCCTTACAATATATTCTGGGACCACAAAGGTAAATTTCCTTTTCCCGTTGAAACCAAGGATTGCAGGGATAAGTTCCTTGCAGACGGCGTGCACTTGTCAAACAAAGCGCAATGGTATTTATATAAATCTATTAGGGGTGCTATCATGGCTGCTTGCAAAAGAAAAAAGAAAAGCTGCATATATGATTATTTTCCGTATTTGTTTTTCTTCCTTAAAATACCATTGCATGGGCATTCCGGTTACCAAATTTATTTACTCTATATTAACACGTTAGTTTGGTAAGATGATAATCAATATCGTTACACCCATGACTCTTCAGTTCTACATGCATGTCGGTCCGTATGACTCAAGCATTTTACCAGTTTAGTTGTTGTTTTACACTTGACTATTTCCTTTCTTCAGCCTTCGGCTCCACCTTCACTCTACTTTCTATTATTACAAGTTATCAAGAGGATAACTCCACTTGAATCTACCTACTATTACAAGTTATCAGGTGCATACTTACACTTGACCGCATATTATTACACGTGATCAGGTTGATACTTAAATTTGACTCTACCTATTATTACAAGTTATCAAGTGGATACTTCCAGTTGACTCTACCTATTATTACAAGTTACCAAGTGGATACTTCCAGTTGACTCTACCTATTATTTCAAGTTACCAAGTGGATACTTCCAGTTGACTCTACCTATTACTACAAGTTATCAAGTACATACTTCCACTTGACTCTACCTATTACTACAAGTTACCAAGTGGATACTTCCAGTTGACTCTACCTATTACTACAAGTTACCAAGTGGATACTTCCAGCTGACTCTACCTATTATTACAAGTTATCAAGTACATACTTCCAGTTGACTCTACCTATTACTACAAGTTATCAAGTACATACTTCCAGTTGACTCTACCTATTACTACAAGTTATCAAGTGGATACTTCCAGCTGACTCTACCTATTACTACAAGTTACCAAGTGGATACTTCCAGTTGACTCTACCTATTATTACAAGTCACCAAGTGGATACTTCCAGTTGACTCTACCTATTACTACAAGTTATCAAGTACATACTTCCACTTGACTCTACCTATTATTACAAGTTATCAAGTACATACTTCCAGTTGACTCTACCTATTATTACAAGTTATCAAGTACATACTTCCACTTGACTCTACCTATTACTACAAGTTACCAAGTGGATACTTCCAGTTGACTCTACCTATTACTACAAGTTACCAAGTGGATACTTCCAGTTGACTCTACCTATTATTACAAGTTATCAAGTACATACTTCCAGTTGACTCTACCTATTATTACAAGTTATCAAGTACATACTTCCACTTGACTCTACCTATTACTACAAGTTACCAAGTGGATACTTCCAGTTGACTCTACCTATTACTACAAGTTATCAAGTGCATACGTACACTTGACTCTACCTATTATTACAATTTATCAAGTGGATACTTCCATTTGTTACAATTTATCTAGGAGATACTTCCAATCGACTGTACCACGGGACTTGACAAGTTATAAAGTGCTTCATATATTCAATCTCTTATCAAATTGGTCGTGTTGACAGCAGTTAATTACAGTGTTTGTTATCGAGATTCATGCCATTTGTACACCATGTAAAAATTTCATTCCTATTCAAGAAATACGGAAATACTGCTCGCTGTTTCTATTTAATTCTTGTGTAGAATGGCTCCAGAGAAAAGCCTCCAAGGGGGTGCAGATGGTGGTGGACTCGACGAATTCAATCCGAATGAACAACACACTTAAGAGTGGTAGCTTCAGTTGGTTGTGGACGTGCAAGGGATTGCACACTCTCAACATCAAAATTCCCCAAGAGTAAAATTTCCAAAATGGGTCTGCTTCCCCTATCACAATAATAACAACTGCAAAGCTGGATGGGCCTGCTCATTCAAACACAAATGTTTCAATTGTCTTGGGAACCACCCCTTTAATACATGCAGACAGAACGTAACGCCGCCTTTCAAGGCCATGCCACGTTACTCCCAGAAGTTGGAATTTCAAAATAAACCTTTGCTTTCTCGGGGGGTCGCAAAATCTGGACCAGTCTACCCTCATCAGGCATTCCTAGACAACTCAATTAAGGCATTACCTACGCCAATTGCACCACATCGCCTTCAATTTCGGTTACAGGGGTTCGACTCCCTCTCAACACATTATCTAACCAACCGTTTGACTTGTGGCTTTGACATCGGTCATAGTGGGTTAATATGGACCTCGGGTTGTAACAACTTGCCAACGGCTGAAGCACAACCAGAGGTCGTGGACGCCAAAGTCCACAAGGGATTGTCACTTGGCATATTTGCGGGTTCCTTCCCTTCTCAACCCTTTAATAAAATGCAGATTTCTCCCTTAGGCCTGATTGAGAAAAAGAATACGGACACTTACCGTCTCATTCACCACTTGTCACATCCGCAAGAACACTCTGTCAATGATAATATTCCGTCAGAAAAGTCGTCAGTTCAGTATGCTTCGGTTGAAGATGCTATATCTTCCATAAAGCTGTTGGGAAAAAGTTGTTATATGACAAAAACTGATTTTGCTAGTGCTTTTCGAATCATACCAATCGTGCCTTCACAATATCCTTTGCTTGGTTTTCATGGGAGGAATGAGTTCTATTTCGATAAATGTTTACCGATGGGCTGCAGTTCGAGCTGTAATATTTTCGAAACTTTTTGCAGGGCTTTGCACTGGATAGCTAACCAAAGATTGGACATTCATCATATGATTCATGTCTTGGACGATTTTCTAATATTAGATTATACTGAGGATGGGTGTTTGCAAAAACTCAAAGACTTCTGACGGCTCTGTGCAAACATTGGCATCCCTATGGCGGACGATAAAACTTTCCTACCTGCCCCGGTGATGACTTTCGTAGGTTACGAATTGGATGCAAAGACAATGGAAGTGCGTCTACCCTCAATTTTGCTTGCGGCATGGTACTCCCAGGACGAGCGTTCCTCGACTCATTAGTATCACAATGGGAGTTTCACATCCCCAACACCATATTAGACTCAACAAAGCAGTAAAATTAGATTTGATTATGTGGAGTCGGGTTCTTCAGCATTTCAGTGATCGCTTTCTTCTAACCAGGCCACTGGTTGAACTCGGACACACTGAATCTCTTCACGGACGCTGCTAGTACTGTGGGCTGCGGGGCCGTTCTCGGCGCTAGATGGTTTCATGGGGTTTGGAATGAGGAGTGGAAAGAGAAAAGCATTACTATACTTGAACTTTACCCTGTTGTAATTGCTCTTCAAATATGGGGACCTTTGCTTGCTAACAATTGTGTTTACATCTATACGGATAACATGGCCTTAGTTCATAACATCAATAAGCAGTCGTGCAGAGAATCCGACATTATGTATTTGATTCGGCGTCTGGTCATCACCTGCCTCCACTACAATATTTTGTTCCGCGCACGTCACGCCCCTGGTCTTCAAAACGATTTAGCAGATGCTCTTTCTCGCCGACAGGTGCACAGATTCTTCCAGCTCTTCCCTTGTGCAGAGGAAATCGCGGGACTACCGTCATTGACAGACTGGGAGTGATACTGTCCTTGTTGGTGAGAAGTGCTCTTTCTCCATCTTCGGTAGAATCTTACAGGCACGATTGGAAACATTACATCGCTCTTTTAACCACGTTAAAACCTTCACAGCACTTTCCCGGTTTCAATTACCAATTTGGCGCTTTTTATCTCATATCTTTTTGAAAAACAATATGCACCATCAACCATATCTGCCTATATCTCGGCTATGGGCTATATGCACAAACTAAGAAATTTCCCTGACCAAACCAATTCCTTTCTTATTCATAAATTACTGCAAGCGCTTCATAAACATTTACCGCTCACAGATGCCAGACTACCAATTGATAAAGGCATGTTAAATAAACTCGTACTAGTCCTGCCGACATTTACACACAAATGGGCGGCTTTATACAAGTCTGTTTCTTCTTGCATTTCATGCTTTTCTGCGGGTGGGGGAAATGACCGTTAGGCGGTCTGGATGCAGCAATCCAAATCTGCGTAATTTTCTCAGGTTCGGATCAATGATGATGGTTTAGTTGTACAGTTTACGCATTACAAACACTCTAATGTTACCGTTTTTCGCTTAAGTGACCCAAAAATTTCAAAACCAGTGCCCTGTCCACGAAGTAAATTTATGGGTGGTGTGAGGAGGTTCGGTCTACCTTTTACCTTACTCTGTTATGACAGTGAACATAGCCCGGAAGGGCCAATTGAATTGCCCCGTAGTGGTCACATGGGTTACACTGGCCAATCATTAGTAAGGGCTTGCAACTGCGCACAGTTACTGAATGGTAATTAGCGTCACTTTCAACTGAACAGCAGAGGAGCAGAGACGTAATCCTAGATTCTGAAAATATTTGGTGTGGAATTTTAACTCCCACCGCCGCCCCTACACATCCTCCTATATATATGTGTATTTATTCGAGTGTAAGCATTCAATTTTTTATGATGTTGCATATATAGGTGTTTTGTACATACGTATGTAGGTATGTGTGTGTATGTATATATATATATATATATATATATATATATATATATATATATATATATATATATATATATATATATAAGTATGTACATAGAGATATGCGGGGTGGGTTATGGATCACACTTCATCAACAATAACGAATTTTGTTACTGTCCATTGTTATATTCTTCAAGCTCAATAGTCAGTCATGGTGTATGTTATTATTTCTTCCCTGAGGCCGAACTCGAAACACGCTCGCCTTGCAGTATTATTCCTGATTCCGTTATCCGTGTCCACACTTCTGGTTTCTCTCGGGCTGTAAACAAACACCTAACCATAAAAGACACTATATGGGTCCGGTCATTTTTTATTGCATTACTTAGATATATATACATATATATATACTTGTATTTTTAATGAATATGAGTAATCAGACTGCTGAATTGTATTTTGTAATGAATACGAGAAAAAAGACTGATACATAGTAATTATAATGAATATGAGAAACCAGATTGCTACATCGTATTTCTTTAAATAAACACGAGAAAACAGACGGCTACATTATATTTTTAAAAGAATATGAGAAACCAGACAGAAGCATTGTACTTTTAATGAACATAATAAATGAGACTGCTACATTGTATTTTTATGGTAAAGCTGTTTGCTAAATAGTATATTTAAATTGTTACGTGTTTAGGTTCGAATAAACAGAAACACAAGAAAGAGTGAAAACAACAAGCTTTGTCAAATATAACAAAAAATATGTTTCCCTGGTAAAATACTGTAAAAATGAAGAAACAAATATGAGAGCCTACAGTTTGATGAATACAAGAAATCAGACTGCTGCATTATGTTTCTTAATTACTACGAGAAATCATACTGATGCATTTTATTTTTAATGAACATGGGAAATCAGACTGCTGCATTCTATTTTTTAATTAATACGTGAATTCACTTTGCTTCATTGTACTTTTGTTGAACATGAGAAATCAGCTTTCAACATTTTAGTTTTGAAACATGATATTTTAAATGAATATAACAAATAAGACAGCTACATTGTATTTTTAAAGAATATGAGAAATCAGACTGCTACAATGTATTTTTAATGAATAAAAGAAATCAGACTGCTACATTGTATTTTTAATGAATATATAAAACCAGAATGCTTCATTGTATTTTGTAATGAATACGATAAATCAAACTGATAAATTGTATTTTTAATGAACCTGAGAAAACAAAACTGCTACATTGTATTTTTAGTGAATATGAGAACTCAGACTGCTACATTGTATTATTAATTAATATGACAAAAAAGACAGCTACATTTTATTTTTAATGAATTTGAGTAATAATAATAATAATAATAATAATAATTAGTACTTTGTATAACGCCTAATCTTTAGAATCTCTAAGCGCTTTAACATATTAGACAGCACCTATAGCATAAAATGCATATATAATGATATGATTACAAAAAAACAAACAAAAAACAAACAACGTGAAATTAGAAAACATAAATCACATGCTGAAACTATTTAAGGCAGGAAACATTATTAGGTCTTTACGTCTGTTCTTGTGGTCAGTCGAAACGAGTTTTAAGAGGACTCTTGAACTGGATCACTGTGTCTTTGTGTCTTAGTTCAGTGGGCAATTCATTCCACGTTGATGTGCCCTGGTATGCAAAATAACGTTGTCCATATGACTTCGTTTTCATAGTGGGACTAATTAGTATACGATTGTCAGAAGAGGAGCGTACGAATCTTGCTGGTGTGTACACATGGGTGAGGTCGGATAGGTATGTTGGACTGGAGTCCGTCAGTGAAACGTAGTACAGAGAACACATTTTGTGTTTGATTCTGGATCGAATGGATAGCCAGTGTAGGGTACAGAGCAGGGGAAGATATGCTCTGATTGTGGTACTCTAAGGATGATCCGATCAGCTGAGTTTTTAACTTTTTGAAGTTTCTGGAGTAGATATTGAGACGAACCAGACAGAATTGAGTTACAATAGTCCAGTCTTGAAAGTAATAAGAAACACACAAGCATTTTAGTGGCATCAACTGAAAGATATTTGCGAATGGAACTGATACGTCTCAGCTCAAGATATGCAGCCTTGCATATGTTCATGACATGTTGGTGCAATGTGAGAGTACTGTCCAGAGTAACACCTAGGTTTCTTACTGACTGTGTGAATGTAATGTTGGTGTTGCTAATATTTATTGTTTGAGGTAAATGATGTGAATGAGAAAGTATTTGTATTGTGATCAGAATGGCCTCAGTTTTATCATCATTCGTCAGAATTACACCTCTCTACACCTTGGATGGTAGCATCAACTTCAGTTGGGTGGCTACATTTGTATATTTGGGTGTCATCAGCGTACAATTGGTGAGACACTACATGATGATCTATGACACTTTAGAGCGTCTGAGTGTATATAATGAAGAGGACAGGTCCAAAAACAGACCCCTGTGGAACACCAAAACATAGATTATCTGGGTTAGAGTGTATTCCATTTGCGGACAATTTGTGTCCTGTTGACGAAGTAGGACTTGAACCAGAGTACGGCTGTATCATGAATGCCAAATACATGCTGGAGACGATCAATTAATATATCATGGTCTATTGTGTAAAATGCTGCACAAAAATCAAGGAGGGTGAGGACTGTAATCTTTCCGCTATCTAAAGCAGAGAGAATGTCATTAACTACTTTTAGAAGAGTAGTTTCAATACTGTTGCAAGGGCGATATGCAGATTGTGCATTGCTAAAAAGACTGTTTGAATTCAGATGAGATACAAGCTGGGATAAAACAACCTTACCTAAGATTTTTATATGAATGGGATATTAGAAACTGGGTGGTAGTTCTTTAAATCGTTATGGTCTAGTGTTGGTTTTTCAGCAGAGGCTTTACAATGGCAGTTTTGAAAAATGATGGGAATTCCCCGGATGAGAGAGAGGTATTAATAACATCAGTTAGCGAAGGCAATACTGGATATAAGCACTCAAGCAGCGCAGCAGTGATCTTGGAATTGGATCAAATTCACATGAGTTTGGTGCATTCTTCATCAGGATTGTAATTAAATCCATAGAAACAGGTTCAAATGCTGCTAATGGTTGCCGCTGGAATTCTGTATCCCATCTGCATGGTGACGACTAGTCAATTGAAATTGTGGTGTCAAGCTTATCTTTAATGGTTTGTACTTTGTCACAGAAGAAATTTGCAAACATGTCCGGAAGGTCGACTGGAGAGAAGGAAGTTGGAAGTGGTGTACATATGTTCCTTGACATTAGCTTGTTAGTAATTTCGATGAGCTCTTTGCAGCTGAAACTTTCCGTGATCTTTGCACTGTATTGGGCTGATTTCGCTGCATGGACTATATACGTGACATTCTTCTTAACGGCTTCATATACGTGCTTATGAATAGTGAGTCTGGTGGAAAGCCAATGCCTCTCAGCTTTATGGCGGTCTCTTTTAGCAGTCCATAGCTGGTCCCTAACACTGCTCTACCATGGAGAACACTTTTGAATTGATACTCTGCACTTGGTAGCTGGGTTATGTTTGTAGAGCAATGAACGCACGCAGTTATCTAGATGTTCTGCTGTAAGATTTAAGCAAGTTGTTAGGTTTGCTTGGATGTCATTCATTAGTTTGGTTCTATTTATCATACGGAAGTTTCTGTTAATAGCATATAAAGATGGAGGGTTAGGGACTGATACGTCGGGATGGCATATAATGCAGATCTGATTGAAGTTCGTGGTATACCAGGGAGGACCGTAAAATGTTATCATCAGGTCTATGAAGAATCCAGTCTAAAATGTGACCATGTTTATGGTGGGTTGGTTAACTGACTACTTGAGGTAGAGAACATTAATGGAATCTAGGAGTTTTTATGTGATTGGGTTTCCCGGACAGTGAAAGTGACCATTGAAATCTCCAAGAATAATTAGGTTGCCACCTATCGAATTTCCATACGTCAGGAGATTTGGAAAGTGCTCCAAAAAGAGAGTTTCATCAGCTAGTCTTTTTTCTACTAGGAGGAGCGCGGTATAGGAAGAAATAATGGACTGACCTTTCCTCCAGTGTGAGTGTAGTTTGGACTAGTTGAATGTTGTGGTGTGGTTAAGACTTTTGATCATGGAGTTCTTTGTGATGACATCAATTCCACCTCCGCGAGAGTGGCGGTAGAACGAGTTGATGGAGTAACCAGTGGGTGTTAGATCCGCGCACTTGGGTTCATCACCTAATGTTTTAAGCCATGTTTCTGTCAGGAAAAAGACGTCGATATTCTGGTCGTTGATAACGTTAACTATTTATGTGCGCTTTTCCGGTGGTCCTACTGATTGGCCAGTGAATAATGCAATACCCAGATGTATCTCTTGGATAGTTGACACAAAGGCTGACGATTTAATAGGGATTTTTTTATCAGACTGCTACATTGTAATTTTAATGAATATCAGAGCCTGCAACATTCAACTTGTAACGAATGCAAGATATCAAAATGCTACTTTGTATTTGAATAATTTGGAGAAATCACACTGCTAGATTGTGTTTTTAATGAATATGACAAACAGTCTGCTAAAAATTATTTCTAAATGAATATGAGGAGGAAGACTGCTACATTGAATTTTTAATGAATACGAGAAATCAGCCTGCTACCTTGTCATTTTAATGAATATGAGAATTCAGACTGCTACATTGTACTTTTGATGAACATGAGAAATCAGATTTCAACATTGTATTTTTAATGGATTCGAGAAATTAGATTGCTACACTGTACTTTTAATGAATTTGAGAGACTGTTACATTGTATTTGTTACGAATACAAGAAATCAGAATGAAATATTGTATTTTAATGAATATGAGGATTCTGAATGTTACAATGTATTTTAATGAATATGAGAAAGCAGACACCTAAACATTATTTTTAAATGAATATGAGAAACCATACTGCATTATTGAATTTTTAATGAATACGAGAACTCAGACTGCAACATTGAATTTTTAATGGACACGAGAGATCAGATTTCTACAATGTACATTTTAATGAATACAATAAATCAGACTGCTACATTGTGTTTTAATGAATATGAGAAACCAGACTGCTTTATCGCACCTTCAATGGATAAGACAAATCTAAATCGTACATTGAATGTTTAAGGAATAAGAGAAATCAGACTGTTACAATGTAGTTTTAAATGACTACGAGAAATTATACTTCTATTATGTATTGTAAGTTCAATACGAAAAATCAGTCTGCTAAATTGTATGCTTAATGAATATATAATAAGCGAGAACTCTTCGTTGTATTTTTCAATGAATATGAGAAATCAGACAGTTATATCGTATTTTTAATAAACTCTGACTGTTTAATTTCACTTTTCATGAATATGAGAAACCAGACTGATACATGAAGTTCTTAATGAATACTAGTAAACAGACTGCTACATTGCACTTATTAATGAAACCCATAAATAATACTGCTACATTATCTATTTTAATGAATTTGACAAATCTGACTGCTACATCGCATTTTTAATGAGCGTGAGGAAGCGGAATGATAAATTGTATTTTTATTTGAATCTGAGGAACCAGACCGCTACATTAAAATTTTAATTAAAACGAGAATACAGACTGCAATATTATATATTTAATAATATGAAAAATTAAACTGCTACATGTATTTTAATGAATATGAGAAATCAGACTGTTACATTGCATTTTTAATGAATATATGAATTCAAAATGCTTCATTGCATTTTTAATGAATTAGAGAAATCAGACTGCTAAATTGTAATTTTAGTGAATAAGAGAAATCAAACTGTCACATAGTATTTTTAATGAATATGAGAAAGCAAACTGTTAAATAGTATTTTTAAATGAATATGAGATATCAGACTCCTAATTTGAGTTTTTGATGAATACTAGAAATCAGACTGCTACATTGCATTTTTGTGAATACGAAATTTCAAACTGATAGATTGTATTCTTAATGAATATGAGCAATCATACATAACATTATGTTATAATGGTAATGAGTTCTCACACTGATACAATGCATTTTTATGAATACGTGAAATCTTACTGCTACATTGTATTTTAATTACTAATCGAAAACAGACTGATGCATTGTATTTTTTATGAAGATAAGAAATTAAATTGCTACGTTGTATTTTTTAAAGATTATGAGAACTCCGGCTGCCACATTGAGTTTTAAGGAATAGGAGAAAACGGACTTCAACATTGTAAGTGTCAATGAATAAGAGAAATCGTACTGTTGCATTGTATTTTCAATGACTATGAGACACTGCTGCATTGTAGATGTAACGAATCGAATAAACCAGAATGCAACATTGTATTTTAGTGAATATTAAAAATCTGACTGCTACATTATGTTTTTAATGCATACGAGAAAGCAGTCTTCTAAATAGTATTTTGAAATAAATATGAGGAACCAGACTGCTACATTATATTTTCAATGAATATGAGAAATCAGATTGCAACATTGTACATTTTAATGAATACGAGAAATAAGACTACTCCCTTGTATTTTAAATGAAAATAAGAAATCAGATTGCTTCTTTGCATTTTTATGGATACAAGAAATCGGACTGCTACATTGTATATTAATGAATATGAGAAATCAGACTGCTACATAGTACTTTTAAATGAATATGAGAAAGCAGACTACTAAATAGCATTTTTAAATGAATATGAGAAACCAGACTACTACATTGATTTTTTAATGAATACTAGAAATCAGACTGCCACATTGCACTTTTTAATGCAAACAAGAATTCGGACTGCTACATTGTATTGTTGAATGGATATGATAAATCTGACTGCTACATTGAATATTTAAGGAATATGAGAAAGCAGACAGATGAATTGTAGTCTTAAACGAATCTGGGAAACCATACTGCTACAATGATTATTTTTAATAAATGCGAAAAATGAGATTGAAACATTGTTCCTTTTAATGAATACGATAAATCAGACTGCTACCTTGCATTTTTAATGAACATGAATATTCACACTGCTACATTCTACTCTTAATAAATATGAAACTTCAGACTGGTACATTATTTTCATAATTAATATGAGAGATCAGACTGCTACATTGTATCTTTTTATGAATTTGACAAACCATACTGCTACAATGTATTTTTTAA
Source organism: Sinohyriopsis cumingii (assembly GCA_028554795.2). Lineage (NCBI taxonomy): Eukaryota > Metazoa > Mollusca > Bivalvia > Unionida > Unionidae > Sinohyriopsis > Sinohyriopsis cumingii. The sequence continues at coordinate 263,537 of JAPYKE020000029.1, read as the reverse complement.
TGCGAAAAAGAAATCAGAATGCTACATTAAATTTTATTCAATACGAAAGTTCAATCTTCTACATTGTATTTTTAATGAATTTATGAAATCAGAATGCTTAATTGTATTTTTAATAAATTAGAGAAATCAGACTGCCACATAGTATTTTAATAAATATGAGAAATCGGACTATTACATTGTATTTGTTTCGAATACCAGAATTAATACTGCTCGATTGTGTTGTTAATGAATATGAGCAATCATACTGCCACAGTGTATATTTAATGGTTATGATATATCAGACTGCTGCATTGTAATTGTAATGAATATGAGAAATAAGACTCATACATTGTATTATTCAATGAATATGAGAAATGAAACTGTTACTTTGAAATTTTAATGAATATGAGAAACCAGTCCGCTAAGTAGAATTTTTAAATGAATATGAGAAACCTGACTGCTATATTGTATTTTTTAATGAATGCTAGAAATCAGACTGTTACTATCTATTTTAAATTCAAGAAGAAAAATCAGTCTGCTAAATTGTATTTTCAAAGAATATATAAAATTAAAATGCTTTATTGTATTTTTTTAAATTAGAGGAATCCGACTGCTGAATTGTAATTTGTAATGCATGCGAGAAATCAGAGTGCCGCATAGTATTTGTTAATGAATATGAGAAAAAGACAGCTACATTGTTTTTATTTGAATACGCGAAAGCATGCTGCTACATTGTACTTTTTAATGAATATTAAAAAATTAGACTGCTACAATGTATTTTCAATGAATACGAGATATCAGACTGCTACATTGTATTTTCAATGAATGTTAGAAATCAGGCCGCTACATTGTCTTTAATAATAAATTTGAGACACCAGACTGCTACATTGCACTTTTAATGAACACGAGAAGTCAGACTGCTACATTGTATGCTTAATGAATAAGAGAAATCAGACTGATACATTGTACTTTTAATGAATATAATATATAACACTGCTACATTGTGATAACTGACTGCTACATTGGACACTTAATAAATATGAGAAAGTAGAGTACTACATTTTATTTTTAGATAATTATGAAAACCCAGACTGCTACATAGAGTTTTTAATTAATACATCAGACTGCTACTTTGTCCTTTTAAATGAAAACCAGAAATCAGACTGCTACATTGTGTACGTTAATCAATATGGAAAGTCTGACTGCTACATTTCATTTTTGATTGAATATGAGAAAGCAGGGTGATAAATTTTATTTTTAAATGGATCTGATAACCCACACTGCTACATAGAGGTTTTAATGAATTCGACAACACAGACTACTACATTGCACTTTTTAATGGAGAGGAGAAATGAAACTATTACATTGTATTTTTTATGAGCGTGAGAACTCAAACATTGTACTTTCATTGAATATCATAAATCATACTGCTATATTATATTTTTAAATAATATGAGTAATAAACTGCTACATCGTATTTGTAATGAATATGAGAAATCATCTTTCTACATTGTATAATTAATGAATACTATAAATCAGACTGCTACATAGTATTTTTGATTCGAAAACAACATATTATGCAAAGACTTTATTAATCTCCAGTAACCAATGTAAACATTAACTACCAAATACAGAAAAACTGATACTACCAAACATAGAAAAACTGATACTAAAGGATCTTGGACACAAAACTTTACCTTCTTTTCTGATCAATTATTGGGGGTGGGGTAGAAATTCTTTAACAATCTGAATTTGAAACTTGATAAAATTCAGAATTGTATCTTTTTTTCTTATAATTGTTCTTTAAATTTGTTCAGAAGCTATAGATATGCTCCACTACTGTGTTATGACTATATGGTCTTAAACTAAGCAACATAAAACTGTGAAAACCTACAAATTTTGAAAAAATCAAAAATATAATTTATTTCCCTAAAATAGAAAAATAAAATTAAAAATAACTTAAAGTATGGTGAATATAATCCTAAATAGTCCTAAAAGTTCTATCAAAAGCCAAATTAAAAGTACTGCGTAATGCAAATGAGTTCCAGTGTTAATCCAAATGATGTTCACTCTATTGTGTTGATGTGCCAACAGTCTTGATGTATCACAATAATACAGTCCAAAATGTCATTAGATAAATTCACAGTAATTCAATACAGCTACTAAATCCAAAAGTCTGAGCACTTTGCAATTCCAATAAATCTGCAATAGTCATATGGACAGCGTTCTTTTGCATACCAAGGCCCAGCAACGTGAAATGAATTGCCCACTGAACTTGGACACAAAGACACAGTGATCACATTCAAGAGGGCTCTCAAAACTCACTTATTTCGACTGCAAGAACAAACTTAAAGACCTAATAATGTTTCCTACCTTAAATATTCTCAGCATGTTTTGTAATGTTTTCTAATTTCATGGTGTTTGTTTTTGTAATCATATCATTATATGTTTTTTATCTTATAGGTGTTGTCTAATGTTGTAAAGCACTTCGAGCTTCTAAAGATTAGGTGGTATACAGAGTCCTCATTATTATTATTATATCTGGTTAAAACACATTTGAAGGTTTGTACATTTGGCTGATCAATGGGGCCATAGTCAGGATCACAGACTGAGAAAACAAATTGGTTTCTGCATGACATTAGTTGCTTGTGAAAACAACCCTTTTTTCCATTTTGTTTTAAAGCTACATATTTTAAATGATCATGGATAATATTATTTTCAAGAAATATTATGATCATTGCCTAGGATTGACTTAGTACTGCATGTAGTTCTGCATCTTTCAGAACTTTAGTGGGAAGTGGTTTGGGAAAATATCTATGCTTGTGGCAATTTCTCAAACTCATAATACTAATTTGCCATCATTATGGCTGCTTTTACTGAAAATAGAAACCACATTAAAGAATTTCTCAGATCTGCTTAACACAATTTGGCTAAGCTAGAAAGCATAAAATCACCCCATCATAAAAGCTTCTTTTACAAATAATGCTGACATATTGTCAGATATTGACATTACTAAAATTACACAAATTCACAACATTAACTTCTCAAATCCTTTATAAAATGTTTGTCCTAAAAACCATAAGTTATGTCAATCCACCATCAAAAAGAAAGAAAAGCTGATTTTTGATAAAAGCAAAAACATGGTTGACTTTTTCTCTCAGTGACCAAAAACATTGCTTTGTTTTTTCTTTCCAGATGCCCAGGTCACAATATCAGCAGATAAATCTTTACCCAGGGATGGAGAGACAGTAAGCCTGACATGTAGTATTCCATCCTTTAAAGTGCCAGCAAGCTGGACTATTAATAACAATAATAGTCTTACAAATTGCCTTCCATCAGGTCCATGCCAGCCTCCTAATGATGCAGCAAGATACACTTACAGTGCTACAGCATCAACAATTGGTGTTACAATTACATCATTTAATTCTATGCAAGATATGTTCGGATGGAAATGTCAGTATGGTACAAACTCTGCTGTCTATGTCATAAAACCTGCAAGTAAGTACACATAGACTAAAATATACAATAGAAAAATGGAATACAATAGTAATATAAATAGTCATTTATAAGCAGCTTGTACACATTTTAACTCTTTACCACTTACTGTTGTACTATCTGTAACCCTTAATTATGACATTTGACTCTAAAGGTAATGCTGCTTAATATTACCCAAGGGGTCCAATGAAGGATTTGAAATAAATAGAATTGACTGTTGATCATTTTGTCTCTTTCTTCTCTATCATACAAGATCCATGTATCATACAGGTTATACATCAAGAAATTGAGGCTTAACATAAACAAGATTTTCCATTGCATTGATTTTTACATCATTAAACAGATGACAAAATAAACAAGATCTGAATCAGCATTTGTTCATTTTGATTCAGACAGAAGAAAGATATAATTTTATAATCTTTTTGAAACATAACTGGTTAATTCCTGATGGTATAATGCAAGGAAGCAGATATACCTTATGGACTTCGCTCACATATCAACCACAGGACAGTTTCTTGGTGAACTTTCTCTGAAAACATGATTTACACCTGTTCTTTAGGCCAGGTAAGCATGTACATGCATGTTGTTGCTGATTAGATAGTATAGGAATATCTCTGGAACAACAGTTTATATCCCACAGTTACCTGCTTTGTTCCACAAAAGGTACTTTTCAGTCTCTCCAGGATATAGTTGGCATGAGTATATATTGCTCTGCTTACATGCCTGGTTGTAAATTAGGGAAGCATTAATGCTACAACATTCAGCAACAATTACTAAGGAATCAAACAATGTACCTGGTGTATTATTTTGCTTGTTTTTTCAACAGCATATTGCTTTCTCAACTAGTAGTGAATATCTGCCATTTCTCAGATATGCCAGTAGCTTGTCCATAAGCTACTCCTATGAAACGGAAATTATACGTATCAATTGTATGTTAATGATACTAATTCATGCAAGTCTATGCTTTTAAAATACCGAAAGGAAAAGAGTGAGAAGCAACAAGCTTTGTAAAATTAACAAATAATTTATTTCCTACAATGCAAAGTGAAAATGTAATAAATGAAACTTATGGTATTGCAAATTAATTCCCAAATAATCCTAGAATTACAGTCATAAAGGGCAATAATTATAGTTCTGTATAAACTTAAATAGAAATCCAAATTAAGTCCAGCACTGAAACTGTTGATGTGCCTGTCATAGCCTGTATCACCGCATTGTACCAACAGGCTTTTGTCGAATCACAGTAATATAACTGCAGGTATTAATTCACTACAAATCCCCGTGAATGTGTCTGTTCAAAAATATCACTTTTTGTGAGCACTCTTTATTTCCAGAGAAAAATCACTTGAATTAACTGAAGAAAAAATAAATTCCAGCCCCAATGAATTATTGGACACAACATTAATACAACTGATTTTGCTAGACCTTAAAGTATGAATTTATAAGCTTTCCAGTAACAAGATTATATAGAACTCTACATAACCTCTGGTCACAATTAGCATATTGTAATAAAAACTATTACCTAATGGAATCTTTCAGTCTGGAAGGTTCTAATTATTTACAAGATAAAATGTTAGCTATAATTAAAAATTATAATATGGAACATGGAATATATTCGATACATTGGGGGAATCAGAATAAACTAGACCCAGACCCAAATAAACATGTTTGCTTCTATTAATAATGATCCTAACATTAAACTAATACACATAGAGATTATTTTAGCTATGTAATAGTTATTTACAGAACTAAAATATTGTTTTTATTTCTTGTGTAAATAAAGAAGCTTTTGACAGAGAAAGATCATATTTTCTGGCAAGCTGGAGCAGTTCATAATTTTTCAAGGAGTTTACTTCTGTTAGTAATAATTCCAATATGAAGCTGATACACATTGAGAATATATGAGATATTTTAGCTATGTATTACTTGTTTACAGAATTTTTTACAAAAATCAACTCTGGTAAAAAATAACTTTCATTTGGACAAAGCTAGGTCCAACATACAATGTAGCATTGTAAAAATGTAAAATGAAATTTTCAAAAACTAAAATAAACCTGACAAACAATGCAAATTAAATATACATAACACTAATGCAGTAGGTTTCTTTCTTGCTATATAGTGATACATATAGCAAAGAGTGGTATGTTATTACTAGCATTATGTAGCCTTCTGGTCATGCTACTCCATTCATATCTGCTTGCAAATAAGATATGCATTTACCAAATGAGCAATTGACGGTTAACTAAATACAGTACCTGGTGTATATTTTGCTTGTTCAACCAGCAGGAAAAATTCATATGTTCACCAGTAGTTGAGGTAAGGTATTTACATTGAGGTATTAATTGTATCAGGTGGAATAGGAAAGCATTGCTTGACTGTGATGTTTAGTTTGTTGTTATTTTAGCTGTCTGTATGAATTGATTTAATTTGCTTTGGTCTCAGATATGTTGTAGAAAGATCAAAAGTAGTGGTAATTAACTTTTGGTGTTTATATGGGTACAACCTGACTCTAATGTTTGGGATCAGATATGTGAACACCACATTAATTCTCAGTCCTAAAGCCAGAAAAATCAGATCCAGTCTTTGGTGGTTCTCATCATTATCAATGTTAGTGATGTAGTCAGCATTTTATGTCAACAAGGTGTGCTTGCAATGTTTTTCAGTTTGTCAGGTACTATTTATAGCATTTACAGTTCCCATCTGCTTAAAGTTTCTTTAGACTTTTATTTTCTTTGAAACCTATTTGCTGAAAATAAGAATGACCCTATTGTCAAAATACAATATACCTATTTTAAATCTCAAAATAGTTTGCCATCAGGGAAATGCAATATTTGCAAAACATCATCATGGACCAAAAGCAGTGATGTTTCGTAGGTCATCAAATCATACAGAGTTAATGAGATGATTATGCATCAGATTGTGGACAACCTTTCTGGTTAGATTTTGATCAGATTTGGTATGTAAGCAAATTTTTATTAGATTGATTATGAACAACAGCCACACATATTTACTTAGTGAATGACTTTATCTTGCATCTAAATAATTGCAATACCAGTAGCTGTACAGGAAGGTAACATTTCCATTGGTCATGGTCAGAATGTTACCACGTGATCAAAATGAATTGCGTTCATTTCTGTATGAACTGTAAGGAGAACTCCTTTTCCACTTCTATAAAAAGATTCACATGTACAGCATAAGATAAACACTGCCAGTGAAGGCAGACACAATGTAAGCATTAAAGGAAAACAACATTCTTACATTTAAAAAAAAAAACTTGAATAAATTTGGTTTCCATTGGTTGAAGGACTGGTATTATGATGACCTTATTACGATCAAGCAGGACAATCCAAAGTGCTATAAATAGCTATGTAACAGAAAAACCCCAAACATGTATTACTACGCTCAGTTATGATTTCTATTATTTAATGATGCAGACAAAATAACATAATGAATCGGCAACTGACAGATTATACCACGGTAAACTCAGAATAAACAACATTAAACTCTTACTTGATTGAGCTTGTGAACATTTTTGAAGCCATACATCTGATGAAATTCAAGTAGACTTTTATCATCAAGATAATGAATTGGATTACAGGCAAGATCCAAGTATAATAATAACAACCCAGGTTGATGAAATGGTGAGATTTCAGCCTCCATTTTTCTAGCTAGTCATGAATCCAGTGCCTTACAAACTGAACCAATGCAGCTGCATTGGTTTTACTTTTATATATCTGGCTGTACTTGTTATTTTGTTGATTAATGTAATCATGTAATATGATAGAAAACCACAACAATTTTGGTATATTTGATGAACATAGTTAACACCTGAAGGTTAATATGGGAATATGTACAAATTTATTTAAGTAAATATTGCAAAGTAAAATAATTTGACTCATGTAAATATGTCAACAGTTTTATACAGTTTTCTTGATTGCCAAAATAAGGACTATGTCATGTGAACTTACAGTCAACAAATCTAATTCATCGATTTTTTGTTGCATGACAAATTACATTTTACTTATTTTTATATTGATGTTGAAATATATTGACATAAATTTGCATTAATCGTACACACTTGTTATCTCAGATCTTAATTAGCAGTCATTGTATATCTATACATTTATTTGTTCTTGTTCCTTGCAGAAATTCAAGAATAGGAGGGGTGGTATATAATTTAATTGTGTTGGTGTTTGGGAAGGAGCTTTGTTCCAGCTGATTTTTTTAAAATTTAATGATAAATAAATTTCTCTTGTGATTCAGTAAGTTGCTACCTGTAAGGATTTCAAAAGTTCTGAATCTTTTACTTATTTCTTTACAGTTCCGGTTATGACGGTTCAGTTGACAAATACCTCAGATGAAGCATTAACCTCAACATTAAATATTGTCAGGGGAGGAATTACTTACATAAGATGTAGCACTGCTCCTCGTGGCAGCAGACCCCCAGCAACATTTAAATGGTACAGTAGAACAGTTAATCAGTCACCAATACTCATTGGGAACCAATCTATTTCCTCCACACCTGGTTCAATAATGGTACCAGGGCAACCAGAGTCAGACCTAGTGATATCCTACAGTACATTGACACTAATGGGAACTACATTCAATCAGAATATGTACATATTCTGTGATGCTAGAGATGAGATGAGCATTGGAAACTATACACAGTCTGGGCAGGTTCATATCAATGTAGTGTGTATGTACATTACAGTTTTTGTCAAAGATACAAAGCTATTATCTAGATAATGGTGATATGAAAACTGTTGATTTGAAAAAATCCATTTTTTCATAAATTAGTTTACCCAGGACTTCCATAGGTCTGAGATAAGCAGAATTTTACCAAATAAGAAAGATGAGTCATTATTAAACATTTGATGTTTTGCTATACAATTTTGACCATTAATGTTATAGAACAGAATAGCTTATGGGCTGGCCTGTCATGACATGAAACTCTAAATACACATTCATCCCAAGGTTTCATGGGTCGTAAACAGAAATATTACCAGTCTGAAAATGGTCACCATGGTTGTAATCTTGAAAATTTTGTTGCAGCTTCTTCTCTTATGGAGTTTTCAAAACAGACTTTGCATGATGTCAGGTTGATTCTGAAGTAACATGGGGACTATATCAGTGCAGATATTGCCACCTTGCAGATAACTTAAAAATCTAATTATTGCTACTCCTCCTTGATGAATGGTTACATTGCCATAGGGTTTCATCAAAACATGTCAAGAAGTCTAGATGATGCTTCATGAAAATGATGCTGATCTGAATGCCATTATGGCTACCATAGCAACCATCTTGAAAATCTTGCTGTTGCAACTCGTTTTAAATGGAAAATCATGTAGACACAGGGTATTCAACTAAAGGTGTTTGTGATTCTAGCTTGTCCTAAATGAAAATGGTGCTGATCGGGCCTACAGTATGTCTGCCATGGCAGTAATTTGTTACTTATTGTTGATACTCCTGATACTCCTGAGTTGTTAGCCATGTGGAAAGGTGTTTCCACTTAGAGACTTGCTTTGTTATCTAGTTGGTCTTTATACTAAAATTGTGCCAATCTTACATCCATTCAGGATACTCTGACAGATAGCTTGAATATCTTATCGCTGCTTCCAATAAAATGTCATATTGACGTGAAGTTTGCACATAAGTACATTTAATAATATCTCGTTGGTCTTAAATGAAAATTGTGCTGACCTGACATTCAGTATTGCTGCAAAAGTGGACAAGTTGAAGATCTTTTATAGCTCAAGAATAACAGAGCAATTAAAAAGATAAAAATGTTCTTATCTTATATACTTTTAAATTCCAGTAGATTGTCAGTCCCTTAGACAGACCCTAAAGAATCAGCATGAGTGTCATATTAACATACTGATAAAACAATATAGGCTAAACACTATTCAGGTTACAAGTTTCTTGCATACATAATAATGCTTTGCAGATGTTAACGACCAAAGTATTTTTCTTCATAATGAAAGTAATTATATCAGCAAATGATTATTCTATAATATGGTATTTCCACTTTTCAGATCCTCCTGTGGTCCAGCTTTCCCCAAACTACTCTGTATATAATGTGACAGAAGGAACACAGAATTTTGTTTTCAACTGTAGTATTATTGAGGCCAACCCATTGCCACAGTCAGATGGTTATAGTTGGTTCCACAAGTCAATAGTTATGCAAGGACAAGTCTCATCCTCGTACACTCTTCCAAGTGTACAGAAGTCAGATGATGGGGAGTACAAATGTACAGCTAGGAATGGTTATGGCAGTGGAACATCAACTTCTTTGGCTCTTAATGTACAGTGTGAGTATATTATGTAAAATTATACATTTTAATGTTCAATTGATTTTTTGTTTAAATGTAGACTGTGCCAGGAAAATTTTGACCTTGATACTTACTACTTAATTGGCAGAAAGAATGGTCAGAAATATCATTGGAATTAGTGAACAGCTGGACTTGGATTGCATCAACAAGAATCATTGTGAATCATTGTTATGTGTATTTAATTTGCATTGTTTGTTGTCTTTTCCCCATGAATAGGTGTTATGTATACTTACATTGTTAGTCAGTAATTGAGTTAAGGGCCTATCACACTACTGACATTTATATTGTAAGGATTTTTGGGGATTTAATTTACAATACTGTAAGTTCTCTTTAAATTATCAGTTTGTATTCTTGGGAAATTACTTATTTGTTGAGTTTTACAAACATTGTTGATTTTCACTCTTTTATGTTACATAGCTTAAGACCATAGAGTCATAACTGTACAATATTTACACATTGACACAGACATTAAATTTCTCTGAGCACATTAAATCGTGAATTTAAAGGCAACTTTTCTCCCAACTTAAATTGTATTATCTATAGAGAGGTTATTTATCATTATAGGTCATTTAAGTATGGCAAAGTTGACCAATGGATAAATATTATAGTCTTGCAATGGTTTTCCAGGGTTTGACTATCCACATAATACTTTATATGTCTATAAAGAACAGAAGGAAGTTTGGGAGTGCCCGGGGTAAAATGCAAGTGTATGCATTTCATATTTGTAGGCATCATAAACTGTGACATCTGGACAAGGTAATTGAATTTAAATGTGACAACTGGACAGTGTACATGGGATTTAAATGTGACAACTGGACAAGGTAATTGGGATATAAATAAGTTTCTTTTCATTTAATAAATAAACCTGTGTAGATTTGGTGAGTTACAGTCAATATGCAGACCGTTTCAGTGAAGGGAATTTCAGTTAGTAAAACAAAATTAGGAGCCTCGCCAGACAACACTACTGGTAAATAGCCCCACCAGACAACACTACTGGCAGAAAGCCTCACTAGTCAACACTACTATCAAAAAGCACCACCAGACAACACTACTGGTAAAAGCCCCACCATATCAAAAAGCCCCACCAGACAACACTACTGGCACAAGAAAACCACCAGACACCACAACAGTCAAAATTAGCCCTGCTAGACAACACTACTGGTAAATGGCCCCACCTGAATCTTAAAATAGTATGTGAGGGCAATAAAACATATTAATTACAAAAATATTTATATGTGCTCATATCAGTTGTAAATGTTACATACTGGAGACACAATATGGTAATCCAAATAATAGAGTGTTGATGGCACTTGTAAAAATTGCATAATAGCGATAGAAAATGGTGAGTTCGAATAATAGCGTACTTATCTTGGTTGTAATTACATAATGCATTGGACAAGCTTTGACTAGTCATACTTAAAGCATTGTTTCCTCTGGAGATTCAAAATACAGGTTTATAATTGAGCATAAAACAAAAATAGTAATGTCCCTTTCAAGCATGGCTGATGCCATTTTCTAATTCACTATTAAAAAGAATGACAAGAAAAGTTAGATATTGATGGAATAATTGTCCTCTCTCTCTCTCTCCAATACATGAATACATGACTCAGTAACTTGACTGCATACATATTGGACAGCACAGTTTTGTAGTATACACTGCAGCACCATTTTCTCATTGTATTCATCAAATGCGACATTCAGCATGACTGATACAATTATTTTTTAAACAAAATTTGTGCCTTCGCTATCAGATTATGTGAAAATAACACATTATTTCTGCAGTCTCAAACTATAAACTCTAATTTACATAGATGGCACTATATAAAACATGGAATTAATGTCACCACAAATATATTATCTATTTTTTTGTACAGTATTACTGTTAATATAGATTAATATTGCACAGAGTCTGTAAGTTTTAACTGTTTTTAACACATTAACCCTTGGTGATGAATTTATGTGGCAGGAGGTAGTAGCCTACTGCTGAGCTCTGTAGCATCAAGGTCATGTAAGATGCACTAAAATGGGTGGTATTATAAAATGGTAGACTGATATAGTACTACAATGATACCAAATAATCTGGATGTTCTAGTTGCACTTTTTGAACCCGATTTTTTTTCCACCCAAAATTCACCTGATTTTGTGTCCAGATTTTAGACTTTTTGGTCTCAGATCTAAGGCAGATTGGTATGAACTGCAAACAAACAGATGAATTTTTGAAAAAAGCTCTGGTTTAGTATAGTTTCCCCATACATTAGATTGTTGTTGTTGTTCTAGGGTTTAACACCATTTTTCAGCACAAAATAGGCTATACATGGCGGTCAGTATAAATGGTGGAGGAAGAACCCTGAAAAACGCAGGGAAGAACCACCGACCCACGAGAAGTTAGTGGCAGGCTTTCCCACGTACCCACGCTAGCCGAGCCTTGGACTCGAACCCACGCAGACAGAGGTGAGATGGCAGTGATCCGGAATGATGAGCGCTTTAGACCACTCGGCCACTCTGGGCCCCCCCATACATTTGAACAATAATACATTGTTGGAAGAATATGTGACTTGTAGTGTAGACTTTGAGTTTCCATAGGTAAATATTTCTTGATTCTGCTGAGTAGGGCAATTTTGGATGACAGAGTTTTACAAAGCTTATCAATATGGTCATTCCATAATAAATTATCTACGGTCACACCTACAAGCTTTTCATGTTTGACATTTTCTTATGGATGATTATTTATAGCAGGAGATAGTTCTGGATTCCCTGACTTGTGTAATTTAGTAATATTATAATGACAGCTGTTACATCTTCTCTTACAAACTGAATTAGCTTCAAGCAGTTGCTTATGCTTTATCTTAAATATTTTCCAATGACAGTTTAGAATGTTTATGTTCCCTGCATTTTATAGAACAAAGGATTGATACATTGGTCCAGTCATTAGTGTCTGCACAGTAAATTATTTAATTATAAGTGCATTTCAACTATATTTAGTTTACAACTTGATATTGATGAGACCTTGACTGAATTGAATTGATTCTGTTCTACTTTATGGTTTGTTGGAGTTATAGCCCTTGATTGTCAGAACTATCATCTTTTCTGCATGACATGGCCTTAATTAATTATTAATTTCAACCAGATTTGGTGTGATGATTGGTAGTGATAAGGTCTTGGTGGAGATCAATTGTCAGCATTCTACATCATCATTTAGCAGATTTAAAACCCATGGATGTTAGGTACACCTACATTTGTTTCTGCACATGAACTCCCATAAAAAGCTAACATGCTATTAATAGACAATGCATAGAACCAGAATGATTTCAAAGTTATATAACTCCAAACTGATTTACTTCCAGAATCAAAGGAGTGACAATGTATAAATCACACATGGGGAATTGCTGAAATTCATGTCAGATACCCAGGTCTATCAGAGATAGTCATATCTTTGTGAAGTTTTCTTGGCCCACAAGTGAAATCATCATTCAGTATTGTGAGTGGTATTATTGTTTATGTTAACAAAATATTCTAATTGTTTTGAATCCAGAGCAAAATAAGAATAAGGACTCATTCAAACGACCACAACAGCATTATAGTTTGTATATTCGTACATCCAGATTATTTATTGTTTATCTGGTTTTTTTGTGAACTTTCTGTATTACTTTAAGGGTCATCGGTAATATTTTCATGGTCTTGGTACTGATTTTTTTGGTCAATATTAGCTCATTTACCTTTGTAGTGGGGATGCGGATTTAGAGGTATTGGGGGATGAAGATTTAAAGATTGGGGGATGGAGATTTATAGGTATTGGGGATGAGGATTTAGATGTGTTGGGGGCGAGGATTTAGAGGTATTGGGTCGATGAAGATTTAGATGTATTGGGAGGATGAAGATTTAGAGGTATTGAGGGTATCGAGATTTAGAGGTGGGGGATGAAGATTTAGAGGTATGGGGGATGAGGATTTAGAGGTATTGGGGGATGAGGATTTAGAGGTATTGGTGGTATGAAGATTTAGAGGTATGGGAGGATGAATATTTAGAGGTATGGGGGATGAAGATTTAGAGGTATTGGGGAATGAGGATTTAGAGGTATGGTTGGATAAAGATTTAGAGGTAATGGGGATGAGGATTTAGAGGTATAGGGTCATGAAGATTTAGAGGTATTGGGGAGATGAAGATTTAAAGGTATTGGGGGATGAGGATTTAAAGGTATTGGGGGATGAGGATTTAGAGGTATTGAGGATGAAGATTTAGAGGTATTGGGGATGAAGATTTAAAGGCATTGGGGGTATGAAGGTTTAGAGGTATGGGGGATGAAGATTTAGAGGTATTGGGGTATGAAGATTTAGAGGTATTGGGAAAAGAGGATTTCAAGGTATTGGGGGATGAGGATTTACAGAATGTATCACTTGCAGTGTGTAAAGTATATTTCTAATCTAACCTCCAGAATGGTTGCCATGACTGCATTCTTGAAAATCATGTATGGCTGCCTCTTCTGAACTGAATGGTTTTATCAACATGAAATTTTGACTGAAATACAATAGTGAAAAATAACTGGTTCTGGTTAAATAGGATACAGACCTAACCTCCAATATGGCAGGCATAGTCACTTGACAGTTACGGTGACATGGAAATCATATTTTTTTTAAAAATGTTATTATCATTACTCCACTAGAATGAAGGATGGCATTGACATGTGTTTTTCCTAAAACACTTCTTGCAGTATGTAACTGATTCTGAATGGAAAATATACTCGTTTTTAGATTGTTACAAACTCGAGCCACTGGAATGGTAACCTTGGCCTTTTGTTTCCATGAAGGAGTTTTTCAATTTATGCTTAAATGTAGCAACAACAATACCCAAAATATTTGTACCCTACAATAACAAATGAATTAATGTTATTTTTCTACTTGCTGGAGAGGCACAGGAAGACACCAGGAAATGTGACAGACATAACAGATGGTTCAGTATATAAAGGTTTGACCAAAGACATCAATGGCATAACACTCAGGTTTCTTATGTGGCATTGTAAGGCAACATATTAATGTAAAATACATCTGATTTTTAAAAAAGGAAAAGATCAATTGATTACCTTGTGATTGGAGAAAATTATTGAATTGCCTTTTTAATTTGCAAAGTCAAAGCTGGCTCTTGGCTGTCTGAATTTCTTATTCTGATCAGTTCCTTTGTATCGATGACCAAAACATCCTGGTGATGCCCATGCATATACGTCAAAACTTTTTTTGGAAATGGCTCATTACAAATTTCACGATAATGGATTTCATTTGTAATATCTCTACCTAACACGTCCCACACCTTGTCATAACCTAGCTCTCCAAATGGTGAGCAGTCTGGAAATGCTTTTTTAGTTGTCAAAATTACATCTATGCATGAAGTAGCAAAAATGTCTTTCTTAAAAAGCATGACAAAATTGTCATTTCGTTTTCTGTATGAAGCATTGGAGGAATCATTGTCTACAGTACCCAATACCTTTAAATCTTCATCCCCAATACCTCTAAATCTTCTTCCCCCCATACTTCTAAATCCTTATCCCCCAATACCTTTAAATCCTCATCCCCCAATACCTTTAAATCTTCATCTCCCCAATACCTCTAAATCCTCATTTCATCACAGTCATCATCATCATCAGTGCCACCATCATAATCATCACAGCCATCATCTTCGTCACCAACACAATCACTGTGACTTTCATTTTCATCAAGCAGATCATAACAAATGTTTTTACACTGTGCATCATCACAACAGTTTTCCCTTGAAGCACCAACTACTACAGTATCCTCATTCTCAATCTTCAGATTTTTTGGATGACCCTCATTTGTAATATCACTACCTAACATGTCCCACACCTTGTCATAACCTAGCTCTCCAAGTGGTGAGCAGTCTGGAAATGCTTTTTTAGTTGTCAAAATTACATCTATGCATGAAGTAGCAAAAATGTCTTTCTTATAAAGCATGACAAAATTGTCATTTCGTTTTCTGTATGAAGCATTGGAGGAATCATTGTCTACAGTACCCAATACCTTTAAATCTTCATCCCCAATACCTTTAAATCTTCATCTCCCCAATACCTCTAAATCTTCATGACCCTAAACCTCTAAATCCTCATCTCATCACAGTCATCATCATCATCAGTGCCACCATCATAATCATCACAGCCATCATCTTCATCACCGACACAATCACTGTGACTTTCGTTTTCATCAAACAGATCATAACAAATGTTTTCACACTGTGCATCATCACAACAGTTTTCCCTTGAAGCACCAACTACTACAGTATCCTCATTCTCAATCTTCAGATTTTTTGGATGACCCTCTAGGACACACGGTACTAATTATACGGAAGAACTGTGAACCAGTCTAGAAATGGGTGAAGAAATGATAGAGTATTTACAGGTTTGGTGGTCCATAATTGGTTAATAATGAAAATTAAAATTTTAGGAAAAATATCTTTTGAGAGCTTATCCTATATGTAATGTAAAAAAAATATTGACAAATTTCTACTGATGCAACTTTAGCATTTTTACAGGCTTGACTCAGGAGTACTCAATACTGAAAGTAGCACCTGATTCATTTGGTGCAGAATCAATAACACGTGTTTCATGCACATGTATGTAAACAAATTGCCACGGGTCATATGGTGTTCTCCACACATAAGCTTGCACCAAGGTTAGATGTGCACGAAAAATTATAGGTGTCATTATCAGCACCCATAAATTTTAAGTTATTGAATTTTTGAATATGATAGTGTTTCCATATGTTTACCATTGGAGTGGAATTAGTACCGTGAGTCCTATATGCGACCTATACCATAATAGGAGTTTGTTGTTTCCATGGTTACCACGTGCATACAGGGTATCAATTTGGTGGTTTTTACATATGACAATCATAATGGAGTCTTTTTATCATGGTTTGAATGTGATTTTGGAGAAAAATTCTATACAAAAGACAGATGGGGATGGTTTTATACAATGGAGAGTGGAAGTAGATAGCTCGGGCCATAGGGAAAAGAGCATAGTATGGCCTGATGGCAGAATTTCATATGATGGTACCCATAGATTGGCCTGTATGGTTAAATACCATTTAACACATGCAACAATTCCCCAAAAGGGGGTGGGGGTGGGGGAGATTTTATATGTAAGCCACTTATGTCACAATCACTTATGTATCAGTACTGATCATTTAACTTTAGAGACACCCTCAGCAGATCAAAGCAGAGAACATTGTAAAAATAAGGACTGTGCACAAAACTGCACATGCTGCATTGCCTCAACCTGTAAATTGAATTATTATATGTCGAGTCACATTGAATATCAATTATACCGGTCTTATTTCTTATCCTAGAATTAAACTCCTTGACACCTATTCTATGTTCAGCATGTTTCTCATATTGGTACATTACATTTTTGGGTAAACAGTATTGGAACTTTTCTGCATTTCTTTTGTTGAGGGAGCAGGGAGGGATATTTTCACTTAAAATAATAGTTTTCAACCCTTCATTCCAAATATAACTCTGCAAAAGTCCTATCTGTATTGCATTCTTTACACAGGTAGTTTTTCTTTCCCAACCTCTCTTCATACAGTTGAAACATTCTTGATGTATAACTGCATGGTGAACATACTGCTCTCTTCCACCAAACCAGATCTCTTTTTTCTTCATGTACCAAGTCCCATGATAGAAAATCTTCATACTCAGGGTGTTGCAACTTGTGGTCTCAGAACACATTATTCCAAATCTCAGCATTTGATTACTGCGTGCACTAAGCGATATGTTTTGTTCACCATATATGTTGTTGTGAATAAATGAAAACAAGCTTCATGTCAGAAATATGGTTTCATATTTGAAACAAAAGCTATTTATAAAACCTACATTGTTCTGTTCTTACCATCAAGTAATAGTAAGGAATCATTTAGCTGTAAATTAGAGCTTGCTATTTGGTTTGCCAAATCAAGGTGTATTACCTCCCCTTTGACTGTAATTGAGTGATTGCAATGTTTGCTTTGTTTCTCTTTTGTTCAATAATGTATGCATTTTTTCAGCTTTATATTAAAAAGTAAGTAATTTAACACTGCTTATAGTGGAAAGCAGCCACAGTAATGATTTTTAGACTTTTTCTTAACTTTTTATGAGCTTTGGGTAAATGTAGGTATATGTTTATGTATTAGACAACTTCAATATGCAATTCAGTTCTATTACTTAAATTTAACAAGTAGTTTTTGCAGTGATAAGATTTATCAGTGTCTGAATATTGCATAGAGACACGGACTTGTCTTGGCATAGCAAAGTTTTTCACACATTTCTCCACCTCCAGCTTACTTAATAGCTTGAGTCATAACAGTTTGTGCATACACTTTCTGTCTCCAACATCAATGTCAGCATTATAGGAACTTTGGATAGCTTTTTCAAATTTGTCTCTTGATGTCCTTATGTAACATACCTCATGTTGATGTGTTATTTGGGTTGATACACATTCCCCCCCACCCCCTTTGTTGTGGGGAACATTACCAGGCTTGAAGAAATTACTCTGTCTATTCTTTGCTTATTCACCCTTCCCCATAGTTTTATACTAAAAAGTAGCACTATGTTATTTAATTATTCAGTATAATACAGCTTATGGAACTCTTCCTTGGCTTTTATACCTTTTTATTAACATTTGGGGGTCATGAATCACATGTGATGATAGTTTAAATAAGTTTGGAATATCAGCATCTCTTGATGCTTCATGGGTGTGTTTATTTGTTTTAGTCACAAAAGGGCAATGGCCTCGTATCATTTTGACCTGTCATGTGGCACACTTATTTGTTTTGTTTGATTGATGTGAATAGGGATGCACTGTGTGTTATTTCTGTGAGAGTCAGCATGAAAAGAAATGCAATTTTGAAGTTTAAAACATTTAAAACTTGTCTTATAGCCAGTGAGAGATGAAAATACAATGCGTCATGTAATTTGATACCCTGTGATGTCATACTTGCTGATGTCAGCATGCTTGTGTTTCTTTTGTGTAGCATGCATGCCATAGAAAGATAACATGAAGATACAAAGGCAGAAAACAATTATTTTAATAACAAGAATAAGCCATTAATAAGTACAATACAACACAGCAACATGTAATGCGGATGCAATTTAACTACAGATATTGATATCACATAAAATGCTATTGCACTATTATCCATGCACAAGCATGGCCAATTCTTTCTTACAATTATGCTCTAATATCAAGGAGTAAAATACAACTTTTTCAAAAAAAATTAAATCTGGTTATAGGACACACGGTACTAATTATACGGAAGAACTGTGAACCAGTCTAGAAATGGGTGAAGAAATGATAGAGTATTTACAGGTTTGGTGGTCCATAATTGGTTAATAATGAAAATTAAAATTTTAGGAAAAATATCTTTTGAGAGCTTATCCTATATGTAATGTAAAAAAAATATTGACAAATTCTACTGATGCAACTTTAGCATTTTTACAGGCTTGACTCAGGAGTACTCAATACTGAAAGTAGCACCTGATTCATTTGGTGCAGAATCAATAACACGTGTTTCATGCACATGTATGTAAACAAATTGCTGCGGGTCATATGGTGTTCTCCACACATAAGCTTGCACCAAGGTTAGATGTGCACGAAAAATTATAGGTGTCATTATCAGCACCCATAAATTTTAGGTTATTGAATTTTGAATATGATAGTGTTTCCATATGTTTACCATTGGAGTGGAATTAGTACCGTGAGTCCTCTAGGGTTTTTCCATTGTATTCATTCAGGATGCTTTCAGTTGCCATAGGAACAAAATCTGAAATATATATAGTAATTCAACTGCAGTAAACTTGTTTCATATTACAGTAATGTCACCTTTTTACAGAATTTCTTGATTTATTGGATAATTTATTTTGTCTACTTAAACATACCTGGAAATATTCATGGACTGCTCTGACAAAAGTAAAGAATCAACAGTAAATAAATGTAAAACAAAACAGCAATGAACTAAACTGCATGCAACACATAGCCCAAAAATCAGATATACCTAACATATCCACTTAAGTTTGTAAAGACGTGTTAAACTAGATACTGGGACATATTTATATCAAAGATTTGGAATAGAGAAAGTGAAATCCTTTTTTAAATAAAGCAGGGAATAATACAGCTATCACAAGGAACGTTTTTTGAAGAAGGTATCATACCTTTCCTGTCATTGCTGCTTGACATTTTTGTACTGTTGTTTATTTCTAATTTCTTCTTTAGAGTACTTCTATGTATCTAAATTCTGGGGTCATCTAAATACTTCTTTCAAATTGTCAATCTTTTCAATGGACCTAGGATATGTAAACATAATTAACCTTTCACATATTTTATAATATGGTCACATGATTTGTCATTCATTTCTGACCCGGGGCCCCGAGTGGCCAAGTGGTCTAAAGCACTCTCCATTATGGATCACTGCCATCTCACCTCTGTCTGCGTGGGTTCGAGTCCAAGGCTTGGCTAACGTTGGTACATGGGAAAGCCTGCCGGTAGCTTCTCGTGGGTCGGTGGTTCTTCCCTTTGTTTTCCAGGGTTCTTCCTCCACCAGTTATACTAGCCGCCATGTATAGCCTATCTTGTGCTGAAAAATGGTGTTAAATCCTAGAACAACAACATCATTTCTGACCCTGGCACTCATTGTGATAGGATAGCACATAGAATCAATTATGCACATTAACTGTTAATGCTTATTATTTAAACAAAAACAAGAAACAATACAACAGTAAAACCAAATATAAATTGTCTGGTACTCAAATGAAAAATGGACTGAATTAATACTAAAAGTTTTATGTGAACATGATGGCTGGCGGGATTTCACATTCTTTTGAAAATGGAGGGTTATGGAGTTTCAAAATATCAGCGGTATTAAATGAATGAGTCAAAGCTAGCAGATGATGGCAAGTGTTTTGGAGGCATTCATTTTTTTTATGTAATGTCAGTTTGTAATCCACTGAAATTCCAATATCCTGTGTCTTCGAATGGACCAGAACATAGTAAAAGAACCGCAAAACTGTATAGTTTCTGAATTATTTAGCTGAATTTGTAAATCTAAATTTTATTAATGTACCATGCATACACGTTTTTGTGCTTTTTAAAAAAAAAAAAAAATAATAAAAAAAATTAGGCTGAATTTTCTTTTAGCCATTTTCAAACTTCTTCAAATTAACACTCGTTTTTCTCCCCAAAAATGTTGTTTAAATATCAACATGAATTGCACTATAGAAGCCACATTCCTGATCCATGTAGCTGAACCGATGCAGTTTTACCACTTTGGAGGCCACACTTCAATCCATGTAGCTGATTGGCTGTTTTTATTGCACACAGGAGGCTGTGTTTCTGATGTATATGATTGCATGAGTTTTTAACCACTCTGTAGTGAACATATTGGATAAATCAGGTACAGGCAAGTTGTTTATACCACTGTGTAAAATATCCATAAGATTTATCAGTGATGATATTAAACCATGTTTGGTAGTTTCTGTGATATTTATTTCATATCTTTGAAATCTGATTATATAGAAAAGAACTAATAAAATAATAAAATACAACACAATCATCAAAATAATAATGTCAGGATTGAAACCATTATTAGTCCTCATAGCGATCATGTAATAAATTTCATAGTTTTTGTTTTAGTCAGCATTTACAAAAATTAATGCAATACTAGAATCCTTTTTTCATCATAAAACCAAAATCAATATGATTTAACACACAGCTACATTTCTGTGGTTTTCCATTTGTCAATGCTTGTTTTTACCAGTACAACATTAAATTTAAAACTCATATGTATGCTGTATGTCTGTTGACAGTATAGTGAGCGTATTGAGTTAACCAAATGAGTTATCATGCTTATTATATGTACATACTATATATTTATATAACCATTTTCAGATGGTGCCAAAATAGTGAACCTGACAGCCCAGGACAGTAATGCAGTCAGTGAAAACTCATCTGCCAGCTTCCAATGCCATGTTGATAGCAACCCTCTTCCTACTGTGACATGGACAAGAGAGGACAACAACACAGTACTAATGACCGAGTCTCGAGTTGTACAAAGCCAGTTCAGGATTGAGTCTGCACAATGCCTGGATATGGGCAACTATTCTTGTACTGCATACAATGGATTGTGGACTCCAGTCAAGGAGACATTACAGTTGTTTGTGAAATGTAAGTAATGTGATATGGTAAAGGTTGATATGTTTTGCCTGAATTAACACAGTGACCAATATTCCCTTTCACGAAATATTACCATAAACAATTTTCCAGTGTTTCATTTCATTTTCCAGTGTTTCATTTCATTTTCCAGTTTCATTTCATTTTCCAGTGTTTCATTTCATTTTCCAGTGCTTCATTTCATAAAGACATGTACATGCATCATGCATTAACAGCACTTGACATTTAGAATCAATGCCTTATGCATGCACTCAGTTAATTCTACAAACTGTATTTGTATCAGAGTTACTCAATTTATACAGATTTCTCAATGATAGCGAAGATAAACTTAATCAAGCATATTTGTGCAATTTTTAGGACACACATAAATGGCTACAGTCTAGTTCTATACTGTGCTAATTTGCTTTGAATGCATGGTGCAGATCCACAAAGACTAAATACGGTTAATCAAAGTTTGGTTATGGCATGTTCATAATGTATACTTCTTGACAGTAAGTGTTTCACATGTTTTATGTTTGATTTAATTTAATTATATATTTGTTAGTTTTTAAATTTGTTTAATTCTATTACATGCTTTTATAAGGTAACTTTGTTTACTGGATTTGATATTGTCTAGAAATGACTTCAGTTCTGACTGACATTTTTTATAATTTTGATGTAAACAACTAATAATAGAGAAATTGTGTCTAATGCAAACCTAGCTCCTGACCTTGTTTCAAAATCAATGGCAGTTTTAGTAAACAGCTTGTACAATTTGTTTTAATTCTTTCTCAGAGTAAGACTTATTATCTTAAGTCAGTGCCATACCTGGACGACGTGATGTTTATCATGTAACAAACTTCCATTTCTAGAGGGTTGACCCCTGTCAGGGAATCTGTTTTGCATCTTAGTTAGACTTATTGCTGATGTATTGAGAAAGAATAGTCAGTCGTGCCTTAACACTTAAAAGGTCAACTTGTTTTATGTTGTGTCCAGTTTGTCCTAATTATTTTGTTTGGTTCAGAGTATTGAATTTCAAGGTAATGTTTTCCCTGGAAATACTAGTACTCTAAATTAATTCTTGGACAAGGAGATTTATCGAAATTTATACAGAATTCAAAAACTGGAATAATATTTTCTGTGATTCAACAAGAGACTGTTGACACTGTAACACTTGGCAGGTTACAACAGATGTCATCAGCTTTCATTTTGAATTTCATCAGGATTTGAACTCAGTTCCTTTGGGACTTTTTATTACTAGGACTTGTATTTTTAATTCTTGGATATTTGGGGGATTTTGATTCATAAAACCATCAGTTTTTTTACTCATTTTTCACTTGATGTTCTATGGAAATAAATTATCTATTAAATTTTACAAAGCTTGTTGTCTTCCCTCTTTTCTGTTACTATTGTCAGGGCCTAGACTCCTAACAAGAAAATTGGTGTGCTAGGCGTTGGGATATATGAATTTGGGCTAAAATATTTCAGATAACTTTAGTTTTGAAATGTAAATTCCCATAGTTTTTGAAATATTTGAAATCCCAAGTATTATTTCACATTTTAGAAATTTTTTCTGAAATCAACTGGTTTTTTTTAACAATGTCATCAAAAGTGGAGATCTTTCTTTCAAATCCTACCCATGAGCAGTTGGACTGTTTGGAAAAAAATTAATTGATTCAACTTGCCAGAAAATATGGTCTTTCTGAGGCAAAATCTTCTTTAACGAAGCAAGAAATAAAAATATTTTGGACCAGTATTTGGTGGAAAACAATGTTTTGGATAATTTTTGTTTTGGTTTCAATTAGTAAGTCTGTATCAGACTCTGACATAAAAGTAAAGGAATTAAAATTAAATACAAGATGTAATTAGTGTTAAAGAAGCTGGAACTTAAGAAAGATAAAGAAGAAAAATAAATGCAGTAACAAGCTGAGAAAGAGGAGAAACATACAAATGCAATTACAGAAAGAACAAACACAGTTACAAGTGGAGAAAGAGGAGAGAGAGACAAATGCAGTTACAGAAAGAACAAATGCAGTTACAAGCAGAGAAAGAGGAGAGAGAGAGACAAATGCAGATGCATAAAGAGAGGGAATATTAATTTATAATACAAGAAATGGAGCTGGCAAGTGAAATGCATATTCCCACTTCACATACAAATTCAAGTTTTGATATTACTTAGTATTTTAAGTTAGTACCCCTTTATAGAGAAAAGGAAGTGGACAATAATTTTCCTTGCTTTGAAAAAGTTGCTGAAAATTTGAAATGGCCAAGGTGCATTGGACTCAATTATTACAGTGTGCACTTTTTCGCAAAGCCTGATATATCTATGCATCCCTGTCAGCACAAGAAAGTGTCGATTAGTGTTATGTATATTTGATTTAATTTATATTTGATTTAATTTAATTGTTTGTTTGTTAGTTATAAATTTTTGTTCCTTTGCATGTTATTGTAATGTAATTTTATTTACTATAATTTGACATTTTCCAGAAATTAGTTTAACCTGTTTTTCGTAACTGCCTAATATTAGAACTTTATATCTTAATGCTGACTTAGTTCCTGACCTTGATACAGAATTAGTAAGAGTTGGAGTAAACACTTTCTTTTTTCTTTTTGTTTCTTATTCATTCTTAGTTTGGGATTTATAGTGAAATTGAGGCTGTACTGGGTATGTGACCTTAGACATGTAAATAGTCTACCTTGTTCTAGAAAGTGATCACGTAACCCTCATACAGGAATCAGATGGGCATCTTAAATTAGTGTATAACCTTTTTCTATATAGAATTTAGTCAGTTGGGCTTTTAAACACTTAGATATCAAGGTGGTTTTTTTTGGGTTTTGACCAGTTTGAGTTGAAATTATATTTTATGGAATTATTATTTATTTTCCCTGGGAATATTTAAGTGCTCATGCAGAATTCTTGGACAAAGACATTTATTGAAATTTTATTCGGAATTCAAACACTGGAATATTATTTTTTGTGGTTCAACAAAGAACTGATGACACGTAAATGTCATCGCCTTCCATTTTAGATTTCTTCAGGGCTCGAACTCAAATTCATTCAAACATTTTATTACTAGGACTTCTAATTTTTTATTCTTGGAATATTCTTGGATTATTATTGGATATGATTCTTAAAACTGTAAGTTCTTTTTCTCTTTGTTTTTCAAGGGAAATAAATTATTTGTTAAATTTTACAATCCTGGTTGTCTTCACTTTTTCCTTGTTACTGTTTATGAGAGCCTAAACACATAAGAAAGAAATTTGGATTGCTTGTCCTTGGATTTATGAATTTTAGCTAAAATATTTCAGAAAACTTTGCTTTTTGAAATTTGAATTCCTTGTTTTTAAATTTTTTAAAAAATGCCAATTATTTTTTTACAATTTTGAAAACTTTAGTGAAATCAGCAACCTTTTTTAACAATGTCATCAGAAGTCGAAATCTTTCTTTCATTTCCTACCCAGGAACAATTAGACCTTTTGGAAAAAGATGAATTGATTTAACTTGCCAGGAAACATGATCTTTATGAAGCAATAGCTTCCTTTTGGTAGAAAAGAATTTTTTGGATAAAAGTGCTTTGGTTTCAGTCATTAATTCTGTATCAGACTCTGACATAAAAGTAAAGGAATTATACTTAAAATACAAGATGGAATTGGAGTTAAAGAAGCTCAAACATCAGAAACAGGAAAAACAAATGCAGTTGCAGTTGCAATTGGAGAATGAGAAAGAACAAATTTAATTGGAAAAAGAGAAAGAACAAATGAAATTGGAAAAAGAGAAAGAGCAAATGCATTTGCAGTTGGAGAAAGAGGAGAAACAGATGCAAATACAGTTACAAAGGAATAAAGAGAGAAAGAGAGAGAGAGAGATGCAGTGCAAATGCAAAGAGAAAAGGAAGAGAGGGAATAAAATAAATGGTGCTGGCAAGTGAAAAGCACATTCGCACTTCAGGTACAGATTTAAGTTTTGATGTTGCAGAGGAAAAGAAGTAGACAAATATTTTACTTGTTATGAAAAGGTTGCTGAAAATTTGAAATGGCCAAAGGAGCATTGGACTCAATTGTTACAATGTGTACTTATTGGTAAAGCTAGTGATATTTACCATTCACTGTCAGTTCACCAAAGTAGTGAATATGATGTGGTTAAGGAATGCATCTTAAATCGTTATGAGTTAGTCCTTGATACTTATCAGCAAAAGTTCAGGAACTATAAAAAAAAAGAGAAGCTGGACAAACTCGTGTCATATTTGCAAGAGAAAAAGAGCAGTTATTTGATAGATGGTGCTTAGCCAAGAAAGTTGAACAAGGTTATGAAGGTCTCAAACAACTTGTATTACTCGAAGAGTTCAGGAACTGTGTACATAGTGACATTAAGACTTATCTTGATGAGCATAAGATGAAAACCTTGGAAAATGCTGCTCATGCTGCTGATGAGTATTCTTTAACTCATAAGTTCCTTTTGTAGGCAAATCTTCCACTCAGCAGTCTTCTGGTTGAAAAGTATTTCAGCCAAATACAAGCCCTTCTAAAACTCAATCTGGCAAAACTTTTAAAAATCTAGCCTCAGGTAGGCTTGATCAAATATCCTTGTCTCTTCCTGTGTGGACCTATGGCAGAAAGAAAGAACATGTTATTTCTAATTGCTACAAATTGAATAATAGGCATCAGAATCAAGACAGACCTATTCCAAATACTCTTATTTCTGAGAGGTCAAGGTCATGGTCATGTATTGAAAGCAATACATTTGTTGGATCTAATAAACCCCAGTCTGATTTTATTATGCAGAAATATGAACCATTCATATCGAAGGGTTCTATATCACTCTTGGCTGATTTGGCCAATCCCATCCCTATCATTATTTTAAGGGAGACAAGAGCTTCTCAGAGTCTTTTTGTTTTGACAGGTACTTTGACTTTTTCTAAGAAGTCTTCTTCTAGTGAGATTGTTCTTATTCATGGAGGAGAGGGTGACTTTGTAAATGTTCCTCTCCATCGTGTAAATGAGGAATGGTGACAGTCAGAATAGTGTCTTCTTTACCTGTTGAGGGCATTCATTTATTACTAGGCAATGATCTAGCTGGAGATAAGATTGTGGTTAATCCATTTGTAACTGACAAAGCCTTGTTTGGACCAGAAAGTAGCTCCTATTGAAAAGAATTCCCTGATTTATACACAGCTTTTGCAGTTACTAGAGCTATGGCAAAGAAAGCTCTTGAGAATGATATTGATCAGGAAAGTATACATTTAGCTAACACATGTATTGGTCAGGCTTTTAATGTGGTCACTTACACTCCTGTTTTGGATCAATCAAAAGGTATTGATCACAGTGATCCTCTTTTAACTACTCATTCTCTTTATTATAATCAGGGTGACAAAACATCATAGTCACACTGATCCAACCATGGAACAGACTGAAATTTAGCTTTCATGCAGCGGTCCAGGACATTTATAGGGTGTTTGCTACTTACCACTACTCAGGAATATAATGCTAAAGAATCGGTATATCTTGATGCTGAGGAAGACAGGCCATCCTCCTGGTTCCTTCCCCAACTGGCTAGAACTAAGGCAACAAACACCTTGAGAACTGATCACTTGGCACTATATAAGAATATAGCAACTTTCCAAATATCTGGACAAAGACACTTGGCTATAGCCACGCTTTGGATGTAATGGCCAGGATTGGAAGGGTCATTGACCAGGGCTGCTCACCATGGCTAATACTTGCCAATTTACACGTGATGTAATGTGTCATATGTATGTGATCCATGGTGTTCAAACCTTGTCATACCATCCATTTTCTGACAACTTTGTCTGGGTCACCATTGCTTTTTGGAGAAAGAATAGAGGATGGTGGTCAGAGGCAGGCAGCTTAATAACTGTCCCTCCATGTCACCACCCAACCCACATGGGCATATTGGAATGACTCAGCCCTCACCAGTTTGAGGAGATGTTAAGCGGCCTTGGGACAGGGGATCATCTCAGTGACATGTGCACTAATATTGATCCTTAGGAAGTAATTGTACAGTGGTAAGACACCAAATTTGGAGCTCATTGGATATCCTTATTCCATCAGAATGGGGAAGGGTAAGGCGTGTGATCGGAAGGGCTTCAGGTTTCATTCATCAACAACCCCTTCTATTCTCCTTCCTCTACCTTATTTATGCATGCACTGTTAGATAGGAAAAAGGATGCTACAACAGACGACATGGTCTCTCATCAGATAGAAAGATGGTGGACCTCCTGCAAAGACCACAATTCCTGGGATTTTAATCAAAGCTGTTTCCTATTCAGACTAACACATATTTTCACATCCCTATCTCCCCCCACCCCATGTCATGAACAAAATATGTCGATTTTGCTTATCATGGCACATTTTATGAGGGCAAAGTTCTCTCCTTGGGCCTCAAGATCAGCCCTTGGGATTTTATCAAGATTATGTATTGCATCGTCACCCCGTTCCAATCATTTTCATCACCATCCATGTCAGCATACCTCATGACACCCTCCAGATACACTTGGCAAGTTCAATCCTACTCTAGGCAGGAACAATCTTCTTTTAGTTTTTCTTTTAGTTTATCTGGGCATTCTAAATTCAGACCTACATCCATCTGGGCATGGAATTTTTAATCAACTGAAATGAAGTACAACTTGTCTGTGCTCACATAATGAGAATTACCAAGCTCATTGAGACCATTTCAAACAGGACATGGATTTCAGCAATAGTTTCTGCAACTCCTCGGTGATCCCACTTGGTTGTTTCTCTTTGTGCCTATTTTCAAGTCCCCTCAATCAAACTCATGATCACACCCAAGATTCGATCATTCCTGCATCAGTGGTGCAACCAAAGTCAACTGTCTGTGGGAATGCAAGGCTGTCTGTCTGTGAGAAACCTGCTGGAGAAGCACCAAGCAGAAATAATGTTATGTATCAACACCAGTGTGCACGGTTGGGGTGCCCACCTGTAGCCAGACATCACTAAGATTTGCAGCATGTGGAAGCCAAGCCTCTACACAACAGCATTTTAGAAATGGAGGCTATCATCAACACCTTTCACTTCTAAAAATATTGACTTTCTAGCAAAATGCCCCTAATTAGGTCTGACAGTTCTGTAGTGGTGACCTATATCCTCAAACAGGGAGGCACACAATTACCCAGTGTGTGTTCTAATTTGGCAGTTTATATGTTGGTGTGACAGTCTCCATTTCAATGTATGAATCAGTCACACTCCTGGCAGACTCAATATCTTGACCAACATTTTATTCAGGGAAGTCTCTCCATTAATCATTTGTCACTCATATTGGTGTACATTGATGACATCCGATGATTGAACTTTTGCGACAAGGTGGATTCACAAGGTATCCATCTTTATCTCTCCAGTCCCACACACAGAAGCTCAGGTTTTTAATGCACTGTCAATCAGTTGGGTCAGTTGTGGGCACCTGCCAACCTCCTGTGGCAGTGAACAATAATACAAAATGTATATGGTCAGAATTGCAAGATGATTCAGATAGCCCCTCTGAGATGGGACATGTCCAGAGTCACCAATCTACTCAATTTAGCGATAGATCTGCCCAGAGGAATTATAGCCATCCTGAATCATATCAAGCAACCACTGTCATGGCTATCCCATTCCTGTCTGGACTATCCTCTTCTCCATTCTTTGCTCTTATAAGGACAGCCTTGAGAGACAGACAATTTAAACCTTTAATTGTTAAGAGCATCTTGAACGCCATCCGCTCTGAAGGCTCATGAGGGAAGTAGCTGGTTTTTGTGCCATACCAATAAGATTGTCCATTTGAGAATCTCCATCCCTCAACTGGCCAACTTTTTTTCTCTGGCTCTTTAAGGAGAAACCGTTAGCCAAAATCTCTATCAATGGCTACCACACCATAATAATGGACACATTGCGACATCATGAAAGAAATGATTTTGGGAATGATACAGAAATGATACAGATACAAATCCCTTACTCTGTTTCCAAATGGAACCAATTTTGGTTTGTGCTGGATTTCAATTCAAGCTTCTTGCTCACACTTTGCTAAATTTGTTATCATCTAAGACATGTTTCCTGATAGCTTGAGCTTCCCCATATAGGGTAAGTGAGTTACGTGCCCTTTCTTTCAACCCAAACTCTCTTCAGTTCAAGTTGAAAGGTTTGGTGCTTCTCTGGACACAACCAGGCTTTGTAGCCAAAATTGCTTGCCGTTCGTCGGTCACCAAAGAGACGTCACTCGCTTGCTCTCTTCCATACGTCAAGAACAACAGCCATTCAAGATCCTGTTTGTTCTCTCAAGCACTATATGAAACACATAGAGACAATTTATGGCATGAGCAAATTCCCATTCCTTATAGTGAAAGCCAGGACACAGGATACCAGCCCTCAAGCCGTTGCTTTGTAGCTGATGCAGAATTGGTTTGTATGCTCAGTGTGCTCTGACATTTCACCAGATCAAAGTCAACTCACAAAGATTACAGCTCAGAAGCTTGAAGTCATCTCTGTGAACATAGTGTTCAAACATAATGTTTTGATCTCAGATATAATAGAAGCTGTTGGCTATCATGTAGAGTCAGCCTTCTCAAGTTTTTATCTCAAAGATTTAGTGTCACAGAGGTAAACCTTATATCTGGTTGGTCCGGTGGTGGCAGCACATAATTGGTCACCATACCCAATTAGATCAATCAACACAGCCTGTTAGCTTTGCTGGATTCGCTGTTGAAATTTTGTAGGTAATAAGAGTTCAATATTCATCTTCTCAACAGTATCTTAGGTTCATAGGTCAAGTGACCCAGGCTGCATTGATTATGCTGCTAGGAAAACGGGTTATTGTTAATATGAGGAATCCAGCAGTTCTTCCCTAGAATGATACTTGAGGTTGAGGTTGGATACTCAGTATCTCCTCCTATTACTTATTCTCCTAGCGTAATGTTATTGGGGAATGTATTAAAATGAGAAAGCAAATGTTTAGGTAAATTACAGTTCTCTGAGAATACATACCCTGTTAAAATACTTAAAACCCTTCCAACCATCCTGCCATGCAAGTATCCTCATTAGTATCTTGCTCAGCTAAAAGCTAGTGATGCCTGGCGGTGACAAGGTGAGGTAATGGGAAAGAGTTATTGCCTTTTGTCTATTGGAACATATGGAAAGACAATTGTCATCTTTTAGGAAGGCTGTGCTTTTTACCACTCTCAAAGTCCAGATGGCCAAGTTATCTAATGTGCTCGCCATTATGGATCACTGCCATCTCAACTCTGTCTGCTTGGGTTTAAGTCTTGGGGTTTGGCCAATGTGGGTGTGTGAGAAAGCTTGCTAGTTGTTTCCCATTAGCCGGTGGTTCTTCCTGAGGTTTTCCTGGGTGCTTTCTCGACCAGTTATACTGGTCACCATGTATAGCATCATCATCATCATTGGCGACTCAGTCTCGAAATACCATGCGAATAGCGCCATTGGGGTGTTGTCTGTCTCTGTTGGCATCATCTGCTGTGGCTGTGCAGGCCTATACATGAGTGACAGTCCCTATTGCAGTTGGTGCAGACATACTGGGAAGTCTGCATTACTGTGGTTGCTGCCGCGTTCTTCTTTCTCTTACGTTTCTCTGCTGCCAACTGGCCTCTCCTTGCATCAGCGACTGATATGCCATTGTTTACCATCAGTCTTCAGGTGCCTCGGTCCTCGGCCAGCTCTTCCCAGCCATCGGGTGAAATGTTGCATGCCTTCATGCCCCTCTTGCACACATCTTTGAAACGGAGTGAGAGGCATCCAACTCTTCTCATGCCAGTGGCCAGCTGTCCATATAGGATGTCCTTCGGCAGCCTTCCATCCTCCATGCGTCAGACGTGACCCAGCCATCGAAGGCGGCGTTTAATCAGCAGGGGGTACATGCTGGGGGTACTTGCATGCTGCCGGATCTCACTGTGTGGAACACGGTCTTGCCAGCTGATTTTCAGGATGCGTTTTAGGCACCGTATATGGAAGGAGTTGAGCCGGCATTCTTGCCTCATGTAGGTACTCCAGGTCTCACTTCCATATAGAAGGGTGCTGAGAACGCAGGCCTGGTAGACTCGGACCTTGGTGTGCTCTGTCAGCGCGTTGTTTTCCCACACCCTCTTCATTAATCGAGCCATGATGGTGTTTGCCTTTCCAAGTCTTCTGTCCAGCTCCATATCAATTGAGAGAGTGTTGCTGATGGTTGACCCTAGGTAGGTAAAGTTGTTGACTGCTTCCAGGGTGACACCATTGATTTTGATGGAAGGGGCAATGGTGGTATCTTGCACGCTGACATTTGTTTTTTCCAAGCTGATGGTGAGACCAAACTGCATGCAAGCAACAGCAAAACGGTTTCCCAGCCTTTGGAGGGCTTCCTCGGTGTGGGCCACAAGAGCTGCGTCATCTGCAAAAAGCATCTCCCTGATAAGCACAGCTCTCACTTTGGTCTTTGAGCGCGGTTGTGCCAGGTTGAACAGCCTCCCGTCGGACCTGGTGTGTAGATATATGCCATCCGTGGATGTGTCGAAGGTGTAGGGCAGGAGCAGGGAGAAGAAGTTCCCAAAAAGTGTTGGTGCCAGCACGCAGCCCTGCTTCACACCATTGTTAATTGGGAAGGAGGTTGAGGAGGATCCATCATACAGGACTGTTCCCTTCATATCTGCATGGAAAGAGATTATCATGCTGAGGAGTTTTTGGGGGGCAACCAATCTTACTCAGAAGTTCAAAAAGGCCCTTCCTGCTGACCAAGTCAAAGGCCTTGGTGAGGTCGATGAACATCATGTAGAGTGGTTGACCTTGCTGTCTGCTCTTCTCTTGGAGTTGTCGTATGGAGAAGATATGTCTGCCGTCGACCTGCCTGCTCTGAAGCTGCACTGTGATTCCGGGTACACATGGTCTACCAGCAACTGCAGCCTGTTGAGTATGATGCGGGCGTACACTTTACCAACTATACTCAAGAGCAAGATCCCTCTGTAATTGTTACAGTCACTGCGGTTGCCCTTGTTTTTGTAAAGGGTCACAATTGTGGCATCACGCATGTCTTGGGGGACTACTCCTTCCTCCCAGCAGAGGCAAAGTAGCTTGTGCAGTGGTTTAATCAATGTTGGTTTTCCACGTTTGATAGCTTCGGGCGGGATGCTGTCACTACCTGGTGCTCTGTCGTTTGGAAGGCAGTCAGTTGCTTTGCTAAGCTCCTCTAAGGTTGGCACTTTGTCGAGCTCTTCCATGGTGGGCAGATTCTTTATGCTGCTGAGGGCTGCATCGGTGACTGATGTTTCTCAGGAGTATAGCTCTGAGTAGTGCTCCACCCATCTGGCCATCTGTTGCCCACGGTCTGTGATCTTCTCTCCCGTCAGAGATTTCAGGAGAGCAACCCCTTTCACTGTAGGGCCTAGAGCCTTCTTGATGCCACTGTACATACCTTGGACATGTCCGGACTTGGCACTGTGCTGGATCCCTTCACACAGTTGTTGCCAGTACTCGTTCACACACTGTCTAGCGATGTGTTGGGTGTTACTTCGGGCACTTCTGAGAGCAGCAAGCATCCGTTCATTATGGCATTGTTTGTAAGCTATGAAGGCTTTTCGTTTCTCCTCGATTTGTGGTTCCATCCTTGATATATGTATGTTGAACCAGTCCTGGCTGGGTCGTTCCTTCTTGCCAAACGTTGACATAGCTGTACTGTAGATGGCATCCTTCATGGCATTCCACTTGGCTGTAGCATCGTACTCAGGCAGGTCCTGGAGAGCCTTGTTCAGGGCAGACACATACTCCTCCACCTTGGCAGGGACTGACATCTGCACAGTGTTTATGCGAGGATGTCCTTTTGGTTTTGAGCGGTGTAGCGTGTGTGGCTATAGTCACACTCGGCTGCTCATGAGGGCATGATCAGAGTCACAGTCTGCACTGTTATAGGTTCTGGTGGAGAGGATGCTATTAAGGGCAGAGCGCCTGGTGATGACCAAGTCGAGTTGGTGCCAGTGATGAGATCTGGGGTGTTTCCATGACACTTTGTGTTGTGGCTTACACTTGAAGAAGGTGTTGGTGATGCACAGGCCATGGTAGGTGCATAGCTCCAGCAGTCTCTGACCATTTTTGTTGGTCTTTCCAGTGCTATGATATCCGAGGCAGGTAGGCCATGACTCATGGTCCGCACCTACTCTGGCATTAAAGTCGCCGAGGAGGAATAGTGGCTCATTTTTGGGGCATCCTTTGGTCTGTTCGTCCAGCTGCCCATAGAACTGATCCTTCACGTCTTCTGATGATGTGAGGGTTGGGGCATAGACACTGATGATGTTGACAGGACCTGAAGCAGTGGTGAGGCCGATGGACAAGAGACGCTCAGTGCCCCCTGTGGGAGGTTCAACCGAGGCCAGGAGATTGTTTTTGATGGCAAAGCCCACTCCGTGCTGGTGGGGCTCCTCAGGTTCTCGACCCTTCCAGAAGAAGGTGTAGTTTTCCTCTCTGAGGGAGCCACTAGAGGCGAGCCTGGTTTCCTGGAGTGCAGCTATGCTGATATTTAGTCTGGTGAGTTCTCTATTGATGATGGCCATCTTTCTGGTGTCGTCCACTTCTTTGAGGTCGTCGGAAATGCCTGTACACATGGTGCGCACATTCCAGCTTGCAAATCGAAGAGCTGGAGTCTTCTTTTTTGGTTTCTTGTTTCTTTTGTCTGGTGTGGAATTACTGTCTGCTTGTCATGCTGAACAACACACTGAGCTCCAGACACCCACTGGAGCAGGCAGATGATGGCGGGTCAACACCTTATTGACCGGGGGCTGCCCGGCTTGAGGCGGGCGATAGTTGGCCAGTGGGACACGATGATCCATCCCACTGTCAAAGCTGACCCGTGGTGCCCCTCCCCTACGCCAAGCGGGTGGGACTTATAACCCATAAACTGTCAGCTTCCATGTTGTTTCCTCACTCAGTAGCCTAAGGTCAAGTTGTGTCTGATTGACTAAAGTTCATATCACTTTGAAAGCTGAATTTTGATCTGATTGTGCTCCTTATTGGTAAATGAAGAGCTCAACTGATATATACCTGGACTAGACTGGATTGGCTGTCTCAGTGAGTCTTTAGGATGATCACTTAGCTCTGATTTCCTGGACATGGTATAGTCAGTAAATTAGTAGAAGTGCCATTAAGACCAGCAAACCTACTGAATTGGTTAATAGATTTATATCATCATTGTCTAAGACAGGTTCTGTATCTCAGTTGGTTAATAAGTTTATATCATCATTGTCTAAGACAGGTTCTGTATCTCAGTTGGTTAATAAATTTATATCATTAATGGCTACGACAGGTTCTGTATCTCAGTAGGTTAATAAGTTTATATCATCATTGTCTGAGACAGGTTCTGTATCTCGGTTGATAAGTTTATATCATCATTGTCTAAGACAGGTTCTGTATGTCAGTTGGTTAATAAGTTTATATCGTCATTGTCTAAGACAAGTTCTTTGTGAAAACGGTGAGCTCTTAATGACTTAAACCTTTCATCTGATGACTGAGTCTGTTATCTCTGAACCTCTAGATACTATATGTCCTATGCAGTTTCAATAAAACTTGTAAAATGCATTGATATCATCAATATATTGGATGAGTTTGATTGTAGGTAACAATCTATGCATATTAATTATACTTCCATTTTTGGATATGGATATAGTTTAATTAGTCTTTGACAAATTCAGTTTAAATTGATACAATCCAAGTTTTGAGAGGCATTTTATATTTGGATGTACCTTATAATATTACATAACACAGTGAAATGAACAACTGTAAGTCACTTAAGCAAATCAGATCCACTTTATCCTCTTGGTTTTTGAGACATATCATGAAGCAACAGGTGAGTAAAGGAATCATTTTACTGAGGGCTTGTGGTTTCAGTTAAGTATATCACAGAAACTAATAAATGAGGGAAAGATAGAATTTTAATGAGTTCATAAAATTATGTTTGACCCATAAACTTCAGCACCAGTCCATTTTATGGATTTTCCATAGATCAGCAAACTTTGCTAATATCATCAGTCTTTATTGTTGTCTAAAGACATGGGTCATACCAATGTCATTTTACTTGAGGGAAAAACTCCTATAATGTATTTGATGGAATTTAAGGAAATTATGGTCAGGGATGTGAGTTGCAAAAAATTGCTGCATGTTTGTGTGATTACAAATTATGCATTGCACTTATTATTAATAATTTTATAATAATTTGCATCAGTAATCGGTAAGTGAAGACCAGTATGGACTTTGTACAGGAGAATTAAATGGAAGATATTATAGTGGTATAACAAGATGGTTTTCATGAAACATTCATGACATTCAGGAAATTTGCTTTAAAATAAAGTAATTTATCACTTAAGCAACAAAGACAATTTAAGATAAATTGTACAATGCATAATTAGGTGTGTAAGTATACTTTTAAATCAGAACTTTTAACTTAGCTAGGTACAATATATTTTGAATGATGAGACATTTACAACATGATACAGTTATGATACTGTGTCACATATCGCACGTTGTATTGGGCATCGATGTCACTTATCACACCTTGTATTGGGCATCGATGTCACTTATAACACCATGTATTGGGCATGAATGTCACTTATCACACCTTGTATTGGGCATCGATGGACCACTGGCAGTCATTTCACATATGTCTCCCAGTATGCATGAACAAATTAATATTTTTTGTTAAGTTGATAATTTGATATTTCCTGTTTCTGCACCAGTCTGCCGTGTAAAGTGAATTATTTTTATTACAACAATCCTGCACATCTTTTATGTGGTGCTGTTTTGTAAACTTTAGCTGTAAATATATTCTGCAATACTTTTTTAAGAGAACTAACAAAGTCTTTATTTGGCAGGTCACCCAAGAACGGATTTTCGATATCCTAGAGAAACCAAAATTTATGGAAAACCTCATACAGCTGCAATCTTGAGATATACAGTAATATCCTACCCACTTCCTACATTCACATGGACATTCAATGGGAATGGCAGTGAGAGTAGAGATCTGCCTGCTTCTGCAATTCATTTTGATGATGGACACCAGTCTTTACTAAGGTTTACGAGCCTGAACATTGATGATTTTGGATATTATTCTGTAACAGCCAACAACTCACTGTATCCTCCTGCCAAGGAAGTGTATGAGATTATACCAGCAGGTAAGATGTTGATTTCTCCCAATATTTGAATATCATTATAATAGCACAGAAGATTTTGCAACCAGTACTTTATTCAAGTGATATTTGTTGTCAACATGTCCGTGTATCTCCAAAGCAACTTTTCTTTTTAGATTTTAAAAGTTTTATGTTACTTAAAAATTAGAAGGAAAAATGCTTCAGTATTTCTCTTAGCTTCTTAATGTATACAATACATTAATAAATAGTTGATTGTGGAATCAATTGCTAAGACACCTTTCTGTTTGTATTAGATATCACTAAATGTAAGTAAACACAAGTAAAAGGTTGTTGCATTCTATTCATGCTGCTGACTGTTCATGCCACATGACATCTTTTTCAGAGTAAGATAATTCAGTTTGACATCATGCAAAATAATAATTTCATAGCAATTTATAATCCTCATACAGTGTCTTGAGATGATTGTTAAACTGACTTATCATCAGTGAGTCAGAGCTGTACTTTAGAAACATTATCAAGCCAGACTAGCCAGTTAGATAGCTTGATGATGGATGGGTGAATGGGTGTGTAGGTTGGTAGGTGGATAGGTTGATAGAAACCCAGCATAAAATACAGTTATGTTATTGAGTGTAATATTCAAAAAAATCAGAGAACTGAATTTTTCCTATCTCTATATATAATAAAGTAAATGAAGATCTATAAGGCTTGACAGTTTAAATCCATTTATATCATAAATCCATGTTTTCTATTAATAGTTATATACCAGTATAAAATATTAGTCCAGAATGATCCAATTCACAATATCCCATAATATGTTAATTCCCTACATCTTACTAAAAACAACATAAGGGAAGTCCACACTATCCTATAAATGACACTGTCTTACACCATCTTGTACAGGGTCTAAAAATTCATCATGGTCATAACAAACATTGTCCAGTCATATCAATTCTTTTATGCAGGTTACATGATTATGGTTACATGAGTATTGTATGTACTTGATTACAAGTTGATTTAACTAATAATTTGGCCAACCCCACCTTTCTGTAGAGTTGCAAAAAACGAATTTCTCTTTGACCATCCTGTTGAAGTGGACTTTGCAAATTAGATCTCTCTATAAGGTGTGACTTGTCATCAATGAGTCAGAGTTGTTCTTTAGAAAAATGATCAAGCCTGGGTAGGTGGGTGGGTAGGTAGTTAGGTAGGTGGGTAGGTATGAGAACTTAATTTTTTCTATTTAAATGTAATAAAATAAATGAAGATCTCTAATGCTTGACAGTTTAAATCCATTTATATTATAAATCCATGCATTCTATTAATATTAGTCCAGAATGATCCAATTCACAATATCCCATAATATGTTAATTCCCTACATATTACTAAAAACAGCAAATGTGAAGTCCTAACAGTGACACCGTCTTACTCCATCTGGAACAAAGCCTAAGAATTCATCAGGGTCATCATAAACATCATCCATTGATATAAATTCCTTTCTGCAGGTGATTATGTGGAGACTAACCTTAAGGCTCAGTAAGTGACAGACTGAGAATATATTCTGTGCAAACTGTTAAGGGATATGTAGCAACTTAACCAGTGTAATTTGTGTAGCATAATCACAAGGTACAAAAGCTCTGTTAACTGAATAATACAGTTCACACATCATACTGGTGGACTTGAACAAGTAATGGATGTCCAATACTTCTGGTGGATTACCCCAAAGTCTGGTTGACATCAATTCAATCTAGTAGAACTCTGTCACAGATTTTATTGTTACAAACCATTAAGGGTTACAATAGTCCCCATCTTGAATGGCCCCCTGACTAGTGGCCACCTGCTTTTTATGGCCAGAATCCCTTGGCACCAACAACTTTTTGTTCAAAAGTACCCCTCAAAAACGGCCACCCCTCTAATGCAACCAGCAGCCAGCATATCAGTACGAAAATGTAAAATGTTCCCCTCAAGTGTCCACTTTTTATTTCAAATGTATCTAGAACCAATAATTAATTCATATCGTGACATAAGGTTAATAATCAGGTTATCTCTATTCTTGATACATGTCTCCCAATGTAAAGTTTCCGTTACTGAAGGAAGTGTTGACTAAAGTACATGTAACACAAAGATTAATATTATATTATTGTCGATTGAAGCCAATATTAAAAGGAAATTTGCTCAACAGTGTTATGGTAGAGTTTTGGGCTTCACACATCTCTTGAGTTCTTCTCTTTGATGATTACAACTGGACGTAATTGTCAGTATCATAACAGGGTAAGCATAGGCTAAAAATAGATTTTGTTCATTAGCACACACACACAGAAATTACCTTGAACAAAACAGGGTACCTGCAATGACCACAAAATCATATGACAACACATGTATCGCTACCATAAAACGTTTTAAAATTGTGTGCAGCATCCAATCATAGGATAATCTGATCTGAAATGCATTTTTCTTTCACTTAGTATATGTATATAATATGCCAATTTGTTTTAGTGGCAAGGTGTTGAATATTACTTGGCATTGTATATGACTTAAAACATCATTCTACACTTAATCTATATGCTGTCGATGACTCGACAAATGATGTAGTTGATATCCAGTTATTATGTAAGGGAATTAAGGTAGCAAATGTAAGCTGTCCACTATGAGGTATGACCAAGAACATCAAGCTTGGACAGATTAACGTCCACTATGAGGCATGCCTGGACAGATTAACGTCCACTATGAGGCGTGACCAAGAACATCATGCCTGGACATATTACCATCCACTATGAGGCATGACCAAGAACATTATGCCTGGACAGATTAAAGTCCACTATGAGGCATGACCAAGAACATCATGCTTGGAGAGATTAAAGTCCACTATGAGGCATGACCAAGAGCATAATGCCTGGACAAATTAACGTCAACTATCAGATATGACCAAGAACAACATGCCTGGACCAAGTAACGTCCACTATGAGGCATGACCAAGGACAGCATGCCTGGACCAATTAAAGTCCACCGTGAGGCATGACCAAGAGCATCATGCCTGGACAAATTAATGTCCACTATGAGGTATGACTGCAAACATCATGCCTGGACAGATTAATGTCCACTATGAAGTATGACCACAAAAATCATGCCTGGACAGATTAACATCCACTATGAGGCATGCCTGGACAGATTAACATCCACTATGAGGCATGAGCAAGAACATCATGCCTGGACAGATTAATGTCCACTATGAGGCATGACCAAGAACATTATGCCTGGACAGATTAACATCCAATAGGAGGTATGACCACAAACATCATGCCTGGACAGATTAACGTCCACTATGAGGCATGACCAAGAACATCATGCCTGGACATATTAACTTCCACTTTGAGGCATGACCAAGAACATCATGCCTAGACAGATTAACCTCCACTATGAGGTTCGACCAAGAACATCATGCCTGGACAGATTAATGTCCGCTATGAGGTATGACTGCAAACATCATGCCTGGACAGATTAATGTCCACTATGAGGTATGACCAAGAACATCATGCCTGGACAGATTAACGTCCACTATGAGGTATGACCAAGAACATCATGCCTGGACAGATTAACGTCCACTATGAGGTATGACCAAGAACATCATGCCTTGACAGATTAACATCCACTATGAGGCATGACCAAGAACATCATGCCTGGACAGATTAACATCTACTATGAGGTATGAGCAAGAACATTATGCCTGGACAGATTAACGTCCACTATGAGGTATGACCAAGAACATCATGCCTGGACAGATTAACGTCCACTATGAGGTATGACTGCAAACATCATGCCTGGACAGATTAACGTACACTATGAGGTATGACCAAGAACATCATGCCTGGACAGATTAATGTCCACTATGAGGTATGACCAAGAACATCATGCCTGGACAGATTAACGTCCACTATGAGGTATGACCAAGAACATCATGCCTGGACAGATTAACATCCACTATGAGGCATGACCATGAACATCATGCCTGGACAGATTAACCTCCACTGTGACTTATGACCAAGAACATCATGCCTGGACAGATTAACATCCACTATGAGGCATGACCAAGAACATCATGCCTGGACAGATTCACGTCCACTATGAGGTATGACTGCAAACATCATGCCTGGACAGATTAACGTCCACTATGAGGTATGACAAGAACGTCATGCTTGGACAGGTTGACATCCACAGTGAGGCATGACCAAGAACATCATACCTGGACAGATTAATGTCCACTATGAAGTATGACTGCAAACATCATGCCTGGACAGATTAACGTCCACTATGAGGTATGACAAGAACGTCATGCTTGGACAGGTTAACATCCACAGTGAGGCATGACCAAGAACATCATACCTGGACAGATTAATGTCCACTATGAGGTATGACTGCAAACATCATGCCTGGACAGATTAACATGCACTATGAGGTATGAGCAAGAACATCATGCCTGGACAGATTCACGTCCACTATGAGGTATGACTGTAAACATCATGCCTGGACAGAGTAACGTCCAATATGAGGTATGATCAAGAACATCATGCCTAGACAGATTAACATCCAATATGAGGTATGACCAAGAACATCATGCCTGGATATATTAATGTTCACTATGAGGTTTGACCACAAACATCATGCCTGGAAAGACTAACATCCACTGTGAAGCATGTTAAATATCATCATGCCTGGACAGATTAATGTCCATTATGAGACTTGACCACAAACATCATGCCCTGACAGATTAGCATCCACTATGAGGCATGACCAAGGACATTATGCCTGGACAGATTAACATCCACTATGAAGCATGACTGCAAACATCATGCCTGGACAGATCAATGTCCACTATGAGGCATGACCAAGAACATCATGCCTGGACAGATTAACGTCCACTATGAGGTATCACCAAGAACATCATGCCTGGACAGATTAATGTCTACTATGAGGTATGATCAAGAACATCATGCCTGGAGAGATTAACGTCCACTATGAGGCATGACCAAGAACATCATGCCTGGACATATTAACATCAACTATGAGGCATGACCTAGAACATCATGCCTGGACAGATTAACATCCACTATGAGGCATGACCAAGAACATCATGCCTGGACAGATTAACATACACTATGAGGTATGACCAAGAACATCATGCCTGGACAGATTAACATACACTATGAGGCATGACCAAGAACATCATGCCTGGACAGATTAACATCCACTATGAGGCATGACCAAGAACATCATTCCTGGACAGATTAACGTCCACTATGAGGTATGACCAAGAACATCATGCCTGGACAGATTAACGTCCACTATGAGGCATGACCAAGAACATCATGCCTGGACAGATTAACATCCACTATGAGGCATGACTGCAAACATCCTGCCTGGACACATTAACGTCCACAATGAGGCATGACAAAGAATATCATATCGAACATATTAATGTCCACTATTAGGTATGACCATAAACATCATGCCTTGACAGATTAATATCCACTATGACACATGACCAAGAACATCATACCTGGACAGATTAACATCCACTAAGAGGTATTAATACAGATATCATGCCTGGACAGATTAACATCCACTGTGAGGTACGACTGCAAACATCATGCCTGGACAGATTAACATCCTCTATGAGGTATGACCAAGAACATCATGCCTGGACAGATTAACGTCCACTATGAGGTATGACTGCAAACATCATGCCTGGACAAATTAATGTCCACTATGAGGTATAACTGCAAACATCATGCCTGGACAGATTAACATCCACTATGAGGCATGACCAAAAACATCATGCCTAGATAGATTAACATCCACTGTGAGGTATGACCAAGAACATCATGCCTGGACAGATTAACATCCACTATGAGGTATGACTGCAAACATCATGCCTGGACAGATTAACGTCCACAATGTGGCATGACCAAGAACATCATGCCTGGACAGATTAATGTCCGCTATGAGGTATGACTGCAAACATCATGCCTGGACAGATTAATGTCCACTATGAGGTATGACCAAGAACATCATGCCTGGACAGATTAACATCCACTTTGAGGCATGACCAAAAACACCATGCCTGGATAGATTAACATCCACTGTGAGGTATGACCAAGAACATCATGCCTGGTCAGATTAGCATTCACTATGAGGTATGATTGCAAACATCATTCCTGGACAGATTAATGTCCACTATGAGGCATGACCAAGAACATCATGCCTGGACAGATTAACGTCCACTATGAGGTATGACCAAGAACATCATGCCTGGACAGATTAATGTCTACTATGAGGTATGATCAAGAACATCATGCCTGGACAGATTAACGTCCACTATGAGGCATGACCAAGAACATCATGCCTGGACAGATTAACATCCACTATGAGGCATGACCTAGAACATCATGCCTGGACAGATTAACATCCACTATGAGGCATGACCAAGAACATCATGCCTGGACAGATTAACGTCCACTATGAGGTA
This sequence comes from Sinohyriopsis cumingii, assembly GCA_028554795.2. Classification (NCBI taxonomy): domain Eukaryota; kingdom Metazoa; phylum Mollusca; class Bivalvia; order Unionida; family Unionidae; genus Sinohyriopsis; species Sinohyriopsis cumingii. Next base: position 219,914 of record JAPYKE020000029.1, on the reverse strand, counting down.
TGACCAAGAACATCATGCCTGGACAGATTAACGTCCACTATGAGGCATGACCAAGAACATCATGCCTGGACAGATTAACATCCACTATGAGGCATGACCAAAGAACATCATGCCTGGACAGATTAACATCCACTATGAGGCATGACCAAGAGCATAATGCCTGGACAGATTAACGTCCACTATGAGGTATGATGAAGAACATCATGCCTGGACAGATTAACATCCACTATGAGGCATGACCAAGAACATCATGCCTGGACAGATTAACATCCACTATGAGGCATGACTGCAAACATCATGCCTGGACAGATTAACATCCACAATGAGGCATGACAAAGAATATCATATCGAACATATTAATGTCCACTATTAGGTATGACCATAAACATCATGCCTTGACAGATTAATATCCACTATGACACATGACCAAGAACATCATGCCTGGACAGATTAACATCCACTGTGAGGTACGACTGCAAACATCATGCCTGGACAGATTAACGTCCTCTATGAGGTATGACCAAGAACATCATGCCTGGACAGATTATCGTCCACTATGAGGTATGACTGCAAACATCATGCCTGGACAGATTAATGTCCACTATGAGGTATAACTGCAAACATCATGCCTGGACAGATTAACATCCACTATGAGGCATGACCAAAAACATCATGCCTGGATAGATTAACATCCACTGTGAGGTATGACCAAGAACATCATGCCTGGACAGATTAACATCCACTATGAGGTATGACTGCAAACATCATGCCTGGACAGATTAACGTCCACAATGAGGCATGACCAAGAACATCATGCTGGACAGATTAATGTCCACTATGAGGTATGACTGCAAACATCATGCCTGGACAGATTAATGTCCACTGTGGAAATGTGGACTATCTGTATTCTACAATATGGCCAATATTTGTTCCATTCATGATTCTACACTAATCTCTTTCCAAGTTACCAGTAGAATTTTCACCTTAATCTCACACCAAAAAGACTTTGAACATACAGCCAAATTATAAGGAATCTGAGACTTAGGATTGGACCACTTGAGAAGCAGTGTTTTATTAATTTAAAGTATCGGTCAGACTTTGTAGTAGACATGTATCAATCAGACTTTGTAATAGACATGTATCAGTCAGACTTTGTAATAGACATGTATCAGTCAGACTTTGCAATAGACATGTATCAATCAGACTTTGTAGTAGGCATTTATCAATCAGACTTTGTAGTAGACATGTATCAATCAGACTTTGTAGTAGGCATTTATCAGTCAGACTTTGTAGTAGACATGTATCAATCAGACTTTGTAATAGACATGTATCAATCAGACTGTGTAGTAGACATGTATCAGTCAGACTTTGTAGTAGACATGTATCAGTCAGACTTTGTAGTAGACATGTATCAATTAGACTTTGTAGTAGACATGTATCAATCAGACTTTGTAGTAGACATGTATCAATCAGACTTTGTAGTAGACATGTATCAGTCAGACTTTGTAGTAGGCATTTATCAATCAGACTTTATAGTAGGCATTTATCAATCAGACTTTGTAGTAGGCATTTATCAATCAGACTTTGTAGTGGACATGTATCAATCAGACTTTGTAGTAGACATGTATCAATCAGACTTTGTAATAGACATGTATCAATACGACTTTGTAGTAGACATGTATCAGTCAGACTTTGTAGTAGGCATTTATCAATCAGACTTTGTAGTAGGCATTTATCAATCAGACTTTGTAGTAGGCATTTATCAATCAGACTTTGTAGTAGACATGTATCAATCAGACTTTGTAGTGGACATGTATCAATCAGACTTTGTAGTAGACATGTATCAATCAGACTTTGTAATAGACATGTATCAGTCAGACTTTGTAGTAGGCATTTATCAGTCAGACTTTGTAGTAGACATGTATCAATCAGACTTTGTAATAGACATGTATCAATCAGACTGTGTAGTAGACATGTATCAGTCAGACTTTGTAATAGACATGTATCAGTCAGACTTTGCAGTAGACATGTATCAATCAGACTTTGTAGTAGACATGTATCAGTCAGACTTTGTAGTGGGCATTTATCAATCAGACTTTGTAGTAGGCATTTATCAATCAGACTTTGTAGTAGACATTTATCAATCAGACTTTGTAGTAGACATGTATCAGTCAGACTTTGTAGTAGGCATTTATCAATCAGACTTTGTAGTAGGCATTTATCAATCAGACTTTGTAGTAGGCATTTATCAATCAGACTTTGTACTAGGCATTTATCAATCAGACTTTGTAGTAGACATTTATCAATCAGACTTTGTAGTAGATATGTATCAGTCAGACTTTGTAGTAGGCATTTAACAATAAGACTTTGTAGTAGGCATTTATCAATCAGACTTTGTAGTAGGCATTTATCAATCAGACTTTGTAGTAGGCATTTATCAATCAGACTTTGTAGTAGACATTTATCAATCAGACTTTGTAGTAGACATGTATCAGTCAGACTTTGTAGTAGGCATTTATCAATCAGACTTTGTACTAGGCATTTATCAATCAGACTTTGTAATAGGCATTTATCAATCAGACTTTGTAGTAGACATGTATCAATCAGACTTTGTAGTAGACATTTATCAATCAGACTTTGTAGTAGACATGTATCAATCAGACTTTGTAGTCGATATGTATCAATCAGACTTTGTAGTAGACATGTATCAATCAGACTTTGTACTAGACATGTATCAATCAGACTTTGTACTAGACATGTATCAATCAGACTTTGTAGTAGACATGTATCAATCAGACTTTGTAGTAGACATGTATCAGTCAGACTTTGTAGTAGACATGTATCAGTCAGACTTTGTAGTAGACATGTATCAGTCAGACTTTGTAGTAGACATGTATCAGTCAGACTTTTTAGTAGACATGTATCAATCAGACTTTGTCGTAGACATGTATCAAGCAGACTTTGTAGTAGACATGTATCAATCAGACTTTGTAGTAGGCATTTATCAATCAGACTTTGTAGTAGACAATTATCAATCAGACTTTGTAGTAGACATGTATCAGTCAGACTTTGTAGTAGGCATTTATCAATCAGACTTTGTAGTAGACATGTTTCAGTCAGACTTTGTAGTAGGCATTTATCAATCAGACTTTGTAGTAGGCATTTATCAATCAGACTTTGTAGTAGACATGTATCAATCAGACTTTGTAGTAGACATGTATCAATCAGACTTTGTAGTAGACATTTATCAATCAGACTTTGTAGTAGACATGTATCAGTCAGACTTTGTAGTAGGCATTTATCAATCAGACTTTGTAGTAGGCATTTATCAATCAGACTTTGTAGTAGACATGTATCAGTCAGACTTTGTAGTAGACATGTATCAGTCAGACTTTGTCGTAGACATGTATCAAGCAGACTTTGTAGTAGACATCTATCAATCAGACTTTGTAGTAGGCATTTATCAATCAGACTTTGTAGTAGACATTTATCAATCAGACTTTGTAGTAGACATGTATCAGTCAGACTTTGTAGTAGACATGTATCAGTCAGACTTTGTAGTAGACATGTATCAGTCAGACTTTGTAGTAGACATGTATCAGTCAGACTTTGTAGTAGACATGTATCAATCAGACTTTGTAGTAGACATGTATCAGTCAGACTTTGTAGTAGACATGTATCAGACTTTGTAGTAGACATGCATCAGTCAGACTTTGTAGTAGACATGTATCAGTCAGACTTTGTAGTAGACATGTATCAGTCAGACTTTGTAGTAGACATGTATTAGTCAGACTTTGTAGTAGACATGTATCAATCAGACTCTGTAGTAGGCATTTATCAATCAGACTTTGTAGTAGACATTTATCAATCAGACTTTCTAGTAGACATGTATCAGTCAGACTTTGTAGTAGGCATTTATCAATCAGACTTTGTAGTAGGCATTTATCAATCAGGCTTTGTAGTAGGCATTTATCAATCAGAATTTGTAGTAGGCATTTATCAATCAGACTTTGTAGTAGACATGTATCAATCAGACTTTGTAGTAGACATGTATCAATCAGACTTTGTAGTAGACATGTATCAATCAGACTTTGTAGTAGACATGTATCAATCAGACTTTGTAGTAGACATGTATCAGTCAGACTTTGTAGTAAGCATTTATCAATCAGACTTTGTAGAAGACATGTATCAATCAGACTTTTTAGTAGACATGTATCAATCAGACTTTGTAGTAGACATGTATCAATCAGACTTTGTAGTAGACATGTATCAGTCAGACTTTGTAGTAGGCATTTATCAATCAGACTTTGTAGTAGACATGTATCAATCAGACTTTGTAGTAGACATGTATCAATCAGACTTTGTAGTAGACATGTATCAATCAGACTTTGTAGTAGACATGTATCAATCAGACTTTGTAGTAGACAAATATCAATCAGACTTTGTAGTAGACATGTATCAATCAGACTTTGTAGTAGACATGTATCAGTCAGACTTTGTAGTAGACATGTATCAATCAGACTTTGTAGTAGACATGTATCGATCAGACTTTGTAGTAGACATGTATCAATCAGACTTTGTAGTAGACATGTATCGATCAGACTTTGTAGTAGACATGTATCAATCAGACTTTGTAGTAGGCATTTATCAGTCAGACTTTGTAGTAGGCATTTATCAATCAGACTTTGTAGTAGACATGTATCAGTCAGACTTTGTAGTAGACATGTATCAATCATACTTTTTAGTAGACATGTATCAATCAGACTTTGTAGTAGACATGTATCAATCAGACTTTGTAGTAGACATGTATCAATCAGACTTTGTAGTAGACATTTATCAATCAGACTTTGCAGTAGACATGTATCAATCAGACTTTGTAGTAGGCATTTATCAATCAGACTTTGTAGTAGACATTTATCAATCAGACTTTGTAGTAGACATGTATCAATCAGACTGTGTAGTAGACATGTATCAGTCAGACTTTGTAGTAGACATTTATCAATCAGACTTTGTAGTAGACATGTATCAATCAGACTTTGTAGTAGACATGTATCAATCAGACTGTGTAATAGACATGTATCAGTCAGACTTTGTAATAGACATGTATCATTATAGACCTCATATTAGTTCATTACTTGAAACAATTTAGTTTGTATTAATAACATAATCTGGCATCTTTGGCCAAGCTGGTAACAATTCTTGATGCCATATTTTTGAACAGATGTTAATCAGTTTGCATATACAAATATGAAAATTTCTGGTGAGTTCAGTGATGAGTAAAAGCAATGAATTTTAATGAGGAATTATTGGCTCTGATTGGCTGAAATTGCTACCAGTCTGGTGGCTGTATTGTTTCCAGACAGTATTTGATGTAATTTGTTATACTGGTACGCATGAATGTCACCAACATCCTGAATGAATAGCACTTGTACATATTAATGATAAAATTGATTTTGGTTTAGCTTGTTTTTATCTTTATACAGGTATTTTCAGTCTGATTTTGATGAAATTTTGTATTAAGGTTCATATTATTAACATATATATTATCAATATATATATATATATATATATATATATATATATATATATATATATATATTGATGTAACAGAAGATCAAAGATCAGAAAAATATCCATGATTTATAGATGCGCTCAGGTGGATGCATTATTTCTTTTCAATATTTTTTGTAAATAAACAACTTGACATCATTGTAATATTAAAATGTCATTGTTTTTATGGTGAGATTTTAACAATGTTTATATATATATATATATATATATATATATATATATATATATATATATATATATATATATACCATCCTTGTATACAAAATTCAATTTCTAATGTTTGAAATGTCATGCACATGCATCAGTGCATTGATGCAATGTAAAATGTGATTCATACAAATTAAAATCATTGGAAAGTTATTAAGTCATTGTGATATGAGAATGTATTAGTGTATTCATACAATATACCAATAATCATGTTTTAATTTTTTATAAGTTAGCTTGAGTTATTAAGGTCTGGGTGTAAAGTATTTATAAACTAAAGATGATGTGAAAGCACTTGAAGAAACAAAGTATGGATATTTTTCTGATCTTCTGTTATATTAACTAATTTTTCTATATATTATCTGACACATGGCCAGATTCATATGTGTGTGTGTGTTTAGTATAATGAAACATTTGAAACAGTTTGTCATATAATTGCTTTCATTACTCTTAATTGTGTGTTTCTTATCAGACTTTGAGTACACTTGAAACATAAGCATATATAATAAATATTTTGAATAATTTTATTATGAAATATATCAAGCTGATTAGCAGATTAAGAAGAGGTCATTATATGTCTAATTAGTTGAATTTGTTAACACACTAGTGACATTGTTTCAAATCAGATTATGATCAAACTTGGTATATAGGTATATACAGTCATGATCTTGCTTGAGTTTTGTTATGGGCAAAACCAGTATAAATTAATAACTTCTTATGCAAGTAATGTAAGTAATATGAAACCTAAATGTGCCTACACTTGTTTCAAGAGCGTATTCTTCTGACATAATGCAGGGAGGGAATTCCAGCTTATCTCTGCAACACAGTTTTTGTGTTGTTCAGCCCTTTTTATGTAAAGGGTCAAATTCATTTGAGAACTTGATATTTGATACATTTATTATTACCTACTCATATAACTGCAATATGCCACATCCAAAATTAGGACATGTCTCCATCTAACTTTTGAGCATGATATTGGCCAGTTGATAAACATGTCTGCATACAGTTGTTGCAATTTCTGAGCTTTAAATAAAGGGAAGATTAATCTTCATGTACTTTTCTGAATTTATAGTATCTTATTCAAGGCTAGTTTGAAAGCAACAACTTTGAATTTTTATGACTTGAGTGTCAGCCCCAATTTCGTAGAGAAAGTGTAACAAAGTGATTAACTTTATATATAACAGTGCTTGGTCTTTAATCCTTATGATATCATTTCTCACAGCTTAATTTACTCTTCGTTCTTCTCATTGTAAAGTATTAAAAGAACCCAGTGGTATTACAACTTGTATCATGGGACAAGTAGAGTCAGTGGTGGAACCAGTGTATTCTAGAATGCACTCATAAAAGTTTGCAGTTGATTTCTCACTCTGATGTTTGCTCAGACTTGATATTGTGTGATCCTAATTTTACATCAGTGAGGCTATGAACAAATTTACACATTATGTTGCCTGATGTTGAATCTGATTGGCTGAGCTTGCTACCACTCTGGATGCTAGGTTTAGGTTTTCTTTTTTAAAAAAAAGAATTTTATAAATTATGTAAAGTATAATATTCAGTGAATGGATTATCATGCATAACAATGAGGTGATATTGTATCTGAATGTTCAAGCTTGCTACATCTGAATATAGGCCTCATCATGGCCAGATTGTTTGATCAAATTCAGTTTTAATCAGCACCTGTATATTAGCAATTTCTTATGAGCAATATCAGGTCCTTATAGGCCTCTTGCTTTTAAATAATATAGTATAATTCTGACATAATGCCCATTTTGGGTTTACGGTTGAGAATGAAACCACTGAGGGTATGGCTACTACAGTATGAATATCCAGTGGATGTAATGGCTACTACAGTATGAATATGCTATGGATGTAAATGTCTACTATAGTATGAATATGCAGTGGATGTAAATGTCTACTACAGTATGAATATGCAGTGGATGTAAATGTCTACTACAGTATGAATATGAATTTTATGTAAATGGCTGCTACAGTATGAATATACAGTGGATGTAAATGGCTACTACAGTATGAATATGCAGTGGATGTAAATGGCTACTATATTATGAATATGCAGTGGATGTAAATGGTTACTACAGTATGAATATGCAGTGGATGTAAATGGCTCTTACATTATGAATATGCAGTGGATGTAAATGGCTACTACAGTATGAATATGCAGTGGATGTAATGTCTACTACAGTATGAATATGCAGTGGATGTAAATGTCTGTTATAGTATGAATATGCAGTGGATGTAAATGTCCACTACAGTATGAATATGCAGTGGATGTAAATGTCCACTACAGTATCAATGTGCAGTGGATGTAAATGTCTGCTACTGTATGAATATGCAGTGGATGTAAATGTCTACTACAGTATGAACATGCAGTGGATGTAAATCTGTACTAAAGCATGAATATGCAGTGGATGTAAATGTCTACTACAGTATGGATATGCAGTGGATGTAAATGTCTACTACAGTATGAATATGCAGTGGATGTAAATGTCTACTACAGTATGAATATGCAGTAGATGTAAATGTCTATTACAGTATGAATATGCAGTGGATGTAATGTATGTTACAGTATGAATATGCAGTGGATGTAAATGGCTCTTACAGTATGAATATGCAGTGGATGTAAATGTCTACTACAGAATGAATATGCAGTGGATGTGAATGTCTGTTACAGTATGAATATGCAGTGGATGTAAATGTCTGTTACAGTATGAATATGCAGTGGACATAAATGTCTGTTACAGTATGAATATGGAGTGGATGTAAATGTATGTTACAGTATGAATATGCAGTGGATGTAAATGGCTAATACAGTATGAATATGCAGTGGATGTAAGTGTCTGCTACAGTATGAATATGAATGTTATGTAAATGGCTGCTACAGTATGAATATACAGTGGATGTAAATGGCTACTACAGTATGAATATGCAGTGGATGTAAATGGCTAATATAGTATGAATATGCAGTAGATGTAAATATCTACCACTGTATGAATATGCAGTGGGTGTAAATGGCTACTACAGTATGAATATGCAGTGGATGTAAGTGTCTACTACCATATGAACATGCAGTGGATGTAAATGTCTACTACAGTATGAATATGCAGTGGATGTAAATGCCTACTACAGTATGAATATGCAGTAGATGTAAATATATACTACCATATAAATATGCAGTCGATGTGAGTGTCTACTACTGTATGAACATGCAGTGGATGTAAATGGCTACTGCAGTATGAATATGCAGTGGATGTAAATATCTACTACGGTATGAATATGCAGTGGATGTAAGTGTCTACTACAGTATGAATATTATCTACCACCATATGAACATGCAGTGGATGTAAATGGCTAATACATTACCAATATGCAGTAGATGAAAATATCTACTACCGTATGAATATGCAGTGGATGTAAATGGCTATTACAGTATAAATAGATGTAAATGTATACTACAGTATAAATATGCAGTGGATGTAAATATCCACTACAGTATGAATATGCAGTGGATGTAAGTGGCTACTACAGTATTAATATGCAGTAGATGTAAATATATACTACAGTATGAATATGTAGTTGAAGTAAATGTCTGCTGCCATATGAATATGCAGTGGAAGTAAATGTCTACTACAGTATTAATATGCGGTGAATGTACATATGTTCTACAGTATGAATATGCAGTGGATGTAAATGGCTACTTCAGTATGAATATGCAGCAGATGAAAATGCCTGCTACAGTATGAATATGCAGTGGAAGTAAATGTCTACTAAAGTATGAATATGCAGTGGATGTAAATGTCTGCTACATTATGAATATGCAGTGGATGTAAATATCTACTACAGTATGAATATGCAGTAGATGTAATTATATACTCCTGTATGAATATGCAGTGGATGTAAGTGTCTACTACAGCATAAATATGCAGTGGATGTAAATATCTACTACAGTATGAATATGCAGTGGATGTAAATGGCTAATACAGTATGAATATGCAGTAGATGTAAATATATACTACAGTATGAATATGCAGTGGACGTAAATGTCTCCTACTGTATGAATATGCAGTGGATGTAAATGTCTGCTACATTATGAATATGCAGTGGATGTAAATATCTACTACAGTATGAATATGCAGTGGATGTAAATGTCTACTAAAGTATGAATATGCAGTGGATGTAAATGCCTACTAAAGTATGAATATGCAGTGGATGTAAATGTCTACTACAGTATGAATATGTAGTGGATGTAAATGTCTACTACAGTATGAATATGCAGTGGATGTAAATGTCCACTACAGTATGAATGTGCAGTGGATGTAAATGTCTGCTACTGTATGAATATGCAGTGGATGTAAATGTCTACTAAAGTATGAATATGCAGTGGATGTAAATGTCTACTACAGTATGAATATGCAGTGGATGTAAATGTCTGCTACAGTATGAATGTCCAGTGGATGTAAGTGTCTACTACAGTATGAATATGCAGTGGATGTAAATGTCTACTACAGTATGAATATGCAGTGGATGTAAATATCTACTACAGTATGAATATGCAGTGGATGTAAATGTCTACTACAGTACGAATATGCAGTGGATGTAAATGTCTACTACAGTATGAATATGCAGTGGATGTAAATTGCTACTACAGTATGAATATGCAGTAGATATAAAAATCTACTACCATATGAATATGCAGTAGTTGTAAATATATACTACAGTATGAATATGCAGTGGATGTAAATATCTACTACATTATGAATATGCAGTTGATGTAAGTATCTACTACAATATGAATATGCAGTGGATGTAAGTGTCTACTACAGTATGAATATGCAGTGGATGTAAATGGCTCTTGCAGTATGAATATGCAGTACATGTAAATGTCTACTACAGTATGAATATGCTGTGGATGTAAATGTCTACTACAGTATGAATATGCAGTGGATGTAAGTGTCTGCTACAATATGAATATGCAGTGGATGTAAGTGTCTACTACATTATGAAGATGCTGTGGATGTAAATGTCTTCTACATTATGAATATGGAGTGGATGTAAATGTATGTTACAGTATGAATATGCAGTGGATGTAAATGTCTACTACAGTATGAATATACAGTGGATATAAAACACAGTAATGAGAATTTGAAATGTCTTTATAAGTTAGTTACATTCATTCGGATTTCATACAATTCTGCAGATTAATAATATTATCATAATGTGGCAAAGTATATTTATTAGAAGCATGGAGAACATATTATTAAAGGGCAGTCTTCTAGATGGTTATTCTCTTTCTTGATAATATATACATATACTTAAAATAAGTTAATTTACTTAATAGTGCTGTCATTGTGATGTTTTTAGCTAATTAACATTATTATCATGCACATTTTGAAAGAGTTATATTTGTCCATCTTGAGTATTTCCATTTATGTACAGATATACAATCTTCACATGTAAGGCTTCATTTTCCCTAGATGTTCCTGAAGTTCCATCCAAGGTAAGTGTCATAGACCTGACACTGAACAGTGTTACCATCCAGTGGGTAGCAGGATATAATGGTGGGCTAGAGCAGACTTTCCACATTATCGCATCAATAGGTGAATTCACAAGGAGTGTCACTGCATCAGATCCTGGATACAGGAAAAATGGAACTGCTGTACTAGAGCGTCTTCTACCAGGGACAAGATACAGTATTTACATGACAGCCATTAATGCAGTTGGTTCAAGTAACATGACAGAGGCCATTATCTTTGTCACTCCAGATGGTACAGCAATTTTGGAATGATAATACTATTAGTTAGTCCAAGCAATTTGTCAACAATGTTTGTTAGGATTTACATACAGTATGGACTTAACATCAGATGTCAACCAGGTTTGTCAGGCTTTAAATAGAGTATGGACTTGACATCAGATGTCAACCAGGTTTGTCAGGCTTTACATAGCGTATGGACCTAACATCAGATGTCAACCAGGTATGTCAGGCTTTACATAGAGTATGGACCTAACATCAGATGTCAGCCAGGTTTGTTAGGCTTTACATAGCATATGGACCTAACATCAGATGTCAACCAGGTTTGTCAGGCTTTAAATAGAGTATGGACTTGACATCAGATGTCAACCAGGTTTGTCAGGCTTTACATAGCATATGGACCTAACATCAGATGTCAGCCAGGTTTGTTAGGCTTTACATAGCGTATGGACCTAACATCAGATGTTAACCAGGTATATTACATAGAGTATGGACCTAACATCAGATGTCAGCCAGGTTTGTCAGGCTTTACATAGAGTATGGACCTAACATCAGATGTCAACCAGGTTTGTCAGGCTTTACATAGAGTATGGACCTAACATCAGATGCCAGCCAGGTTTGTTAGGCTTTACATAGCGTATGGACCTAACATCAGATGTCAACCAGGTATATTAGGCTTTACATAGAGTATGGACCTAACATCAGATGTCAGCCAGGTTTGTCAGGCTTTACATAGAGTATGGACCTAACATCAGATGTTAACCAGGTTTGTCAGGCTTTACATAGATTATGGACTTAACAACAGATGTCAACCAGGTATGTCAGGCTTTACATAGAGTATGGATCTAACATCAGATACATGAGGAGTAATTAAATTATTTTCATTTGTACCACACAAAGTTGATATTTAATTGATGGAAATCTGACATATGAGAATAATTTCTTGATAAATATGTTTATTTTCTTCATATGATTAATCATTAATGTGATTATGTCATACATTTTTCATAATATATGTTCTTCACAATTATCACAGACTGTTAAAAATCTACAAATGAAAGTCATGGAATTTTGAATGAATTTGCTTGATGAGATGTAGATGTCACTTTTCTATGTGTCCTAGGATTTTGATATCTCCATTCCAGATTTTGCAAGTCAGATACAGCCTGTGAAACCCTTGTTATTTTATTTTGTTATAATTCTTCCTTGTATTGGCCTCGTACAAAGATGCAGGGGCACATACTAAACACATATTCTTTCCATGCCAGCAAACCTGTTTAGGATCCAATTAGTATTTCAGATCTGACACTGCAGTGTGCTTCTTCACATATTATATGTCTACTAATATAGTGTCTGATGCTCATGGCCCAGAAATTGATGATTGGGTCTGAATCTGATGAACACTCAACATAACTCAGTGAGTTAAATCCAGGCATGCTGATGAGCACTCAGCAGAACTCAGTGAGTTCAATCCATGCATGCTGATGAACACTCAGCAGAACTCACTGAGTTCAATCTAGACATGTTGATGTTTAATAACAAATGCATGCAAGAAACAGATCATGCTATGAGACTGAAACTTCCATAAATTTTCTTTTATGATGAATAGGTTTTGAACACTCCATTGATGAATCTGTACAAACTGTTGTGTCCACTGTGGTGAAAACAAGGCCAGTCTGTCCAAATAATGTTTAAGGTAATAAATGCCTAGTCCCTGCATACTGTAAATTGTAACTCATGAAATTTGGCGAATGTAGTCTTCAGTGGTGCTGCAATGCGATAAATCTCTTTTAGATATCAAGAAATTTGTTGGGCTTGGTTTTTGTACCTTGTTTTACTACAGAAAACTTAGAAACTTTGTTAGTGTCCCAACTAGAAATGACTAACCTGGAATTTTGACAATTCTTGGTGACGTTTTCATGAAGTTGTCATTTAAGAGGCCATAGACCTCAAGCCATCTCGTCAATCTTTGTATAAAGCTGACATACCTATATCATATAGTGGTTTGTTTAGGGATACACTTTCAAAATAGATAAAACCTTTAGAGGAAATATATGACTCAGTCAAGAAAGATCTTATCAGAACTGTAATAACATTATGCTCAAAGACAGCTTGGGTCCAGTGATTTTTTAGGGGCTGGAACCAGGTATGACAGATTCTAAGAAAACTGATGCCAGGGAACAGACTAAGTTGATACTGATAATGGTGAGATGTCAACTTAGCAACTAGGCTGACGTGGGGTTTTTTTTCTCTCAAAACTGGTTTAATATAAAGACTTAATCCTTATATTTTAAAATTTCACGAGTCTTGGATCATACATGTTTACCTGGAAGTAAAGGTATGTGAGGTCTTACTTTTGTGGTCCTATCATTTATCAAGAGAAAAGATATTGACAAAAAACAACTTTGTTCCACTTATTCAAGATTATCTACTTCAAAACAGCAATTTACCAGATCACTGTATACACTGAGCAATTATTCTGTTAAAAGGCCAGATTTAAATAGACCATCAGAACCAGCCCGATGTATCACTACCAACTCATGAGATCTTGGAATAATTGCATTAGCATGTGAAAATGCTCAGTCTTTGACTGCAATATTAAATGCCATGACACTCAAGGAATGTTTGTGCAATGAGGGCAAAGTGGACTCGACTGATCATTCCACCCAGTTTACATATATGTATATCCACATTGTGTCCTTAACTTTTGTCCACAATCAAATTTAGAGTTTTTGCCTACCAGAGTTTTGTTATGTTTATTTACTAAAATTTGAATTAAAGGTCTAACCTAGATAATAAACTTAGAGTGTTCTCGAAGTGAACTTGATGCAGTTTGATAGATATTCCATTAGAAATGACTCAGATCTAAAAAATTCCAGAACACCTTTTAGTGTCCTGAGTCAAGTAGTTATTTGAATATAAAGCTGATAAGGAAAACAAAATTTATTTCTGTTTCATATCATGTCCTTTGGAATATATAATCAAAGTTTGTAGTTGTGTTCAAATATGATTTTAGAAGAATTATTTATTTAGATTTTTTATTCAAGTTACAAAGACCTCATTGAGTGTTTGGACTTAAACACTGCTTCAGGATTACTGGAAATGCATTCAGGTACATTATGGATTAATTTACATCATTGTGGGGGGCCTTGATTGGCCAAGTGGTCTTAAACACTCACCACTACAGATCACTGCTATCTGTCTGCATGGGTTTCAGTCTGAGGTTCAGCCAAAGTGGGTCACTGTGAGACAGCTTGTCATTAGCTTCTCATGCTTTGGTGGTTCTTTCCCAAGTTTTCCTGGGTTTTTCCACCATCATTTATACTGACCATCATGTATAGCCTGTCTGTGCTCAAAAATGGCATTAAACTCTACAACAACAACAACAACATCATTGTGGTACATAAGGACATTCAGGTCTGTTGGAATTTGTTTGGGATATTCTATACTTTTGGACATGGGATAGGACATTTAGGATAATTTGGGTGTTAATTCCATATACAGTGTTTTTTCATTTTCACTTTTTGTTCCCAGGAAGTAAATTTTTTATTACCATTACTTAAAGTATCTTACTTTCTGGTACATATTTTAAGGCATAGAGTCCTAACATTCCTCAATGAATATGTAAACTAGTATTGATTCAGATATTGCAAAAATGATCACAAGCTTCTTTTTTTTAACAAACTTTGTAGGATAACATTGTTTGGACAAAAACAATAACAATCATTTCAGACATTATTCAGTCATGTAATCAATGTTGTTTTTTTTTTAGAGTAATGACAGACCCACATAATGCACAATTACTGGAAATTTAAATATTCCTCAATTATATATTTTCTATGATTGTATGAAATATTTACCAGTAAAAGACAGTAATTGTTTAGAAACACATATGCATGTTGCATCTGATTACAGTCAGTCTGCCAAATAATTGTAGTACCTGATCACATGATTAAAAGAAGGACTATAATGATGTATCCTCAATGATATTAATGAGGAAAATATCAGAAGTAGAAGAAAAACTGCAAAATGAAATCACCAAGATAACTGCATTAGTCATTAAATACTAATGTGTGTTTCATTGTAGATGTTATTCGCGGGCTTGCCATGCAACAACTGTTGACCTTGTTGCAGCTGGAATCATAAATGTGACAACCATCAAAGGGGCATTAGAATTATTCTAATTATAATTCAGAATTTTAGTTGGAACTTTATCTGTTGTAGCTGAGTGTCTTTATTACTGACAGCAAGATAATTTTGATAGAATTACATTCACAAATATCTGTTCAGAACTGCTCATGGCAGCTCAAAGATGACTCAGTATAATTAATCAGTTTTATTCAGTGGCTATTTAGGATAAATTGAATAGCCTAACTGTTTAAAAACAATGGAAAATCACTGACCACTCTGATAAGTAACCATGGTATCTCAGATTTACAAACAACACAATTTGAGTACTTTCTTCAAAAAATAAAACGGTAAATAAATACCAAATATAATTTGTCACCTCATAATCTCAAAGATGTGTACCATAGTAGTGGTATAATTTGGCTTTATTGGTTACTGATATAGGTCACTGCATTATATACCCCATGACTGTTATCTGTGATCACATATTGGTCATTTTCACTGATTACACATTATATGGGTTTGCATTGACTTTATACCAGTATGAGCAAAAGTCATATGGACACAAAGCAGTGACCTGTTATCAGACCTATGTTAGTAAGCATGATTAAAGAAACACACTATTATCCTGGTCAGTAAACTACATTTGAAAGGGGTCCTAAGATGGTAGTCACAAATCTAACAAGAAAAAGGTGTTGGTCAACTCACCAGTGGCACCTAAAAGATACAAATAAACCAGAGAGAACAACTTGAATTGGCAGATATCTGGCCAGATTCAGCATTCATATAGCAGCCCTGAATGAAACTTGCCTGTATGAGGAAGGGCCATATAATAAAGTAGGAGCAGTAAAACATAATAGAGTGACTAATGTAAAGAAGAGTCACTTGGTAAGGTCACAAATCTCCCAAAAGGTGTGAATCGCAGATTAATGCAAATAGACTCCCACTGTGTGGACAGACATGTAATTACCTTTAGCATTTATGCACCCACCATGTCCAACCATTTTTGGATAAAAAAAAACAAAATTTATGAAGCCTGGAATCTCATGCTTCAAAGTTACCAAAAGCAGGCTAGGTTGATAAGGTCACAAATCTCCCAAAGGGCATGAATCACATTCTAAATACAAATAGACTCACACTGTGCAGGAAAAGACATGCAACTATCATCACCATCGATGCACCCACCATGTCCAACCATGATAAGATCAAAAACAAATTGTATGAAGACCTGGAATATCTTACTGCAAAAGTAATGATAGCAGACAAGCATATGATCCTTGGTGACTACAGTTTTGGCAGAAATCAACAGACAATACCAGGTGTAATTTCTCAACATGACTTTGGTCAATGCAACAACAGACTCCTACTAAGAAGTGTGCTGAAGACAACCTACTAATCATCATCACAGTTTTCCAACAGCCAGAGCAAAACAAGGTGTCTTGGATGCTCCCTCGCTGCATCCACTGGCATTGTTTAGAGTTCATCACCATCTGAATAAGTGAAACGAAGGATGTCCGTGTGATGAAGACCATGAGAAGTGCAGAATGCACGACTGACCACTGGCTCATAATCTCTAAGTTCAATTTTTATCCAGATTCAGCCTAGCAGACAACCACAAGACAAATGTGTGCTCCAAAATCTCAATATCTGTAAATCGATGCAGGAAAATGTAAAACAGGCAGTTGTTGAGGAACTGTGTCACAGTTATCACAATCATCCCCAATACGGAAACATATTAGCCCCACACCACTCCTTGACAAAGGAAAGAAACTACAAAAAGCACTTCAACAACATTCTCAAGCAATAGTCATCTATCAGCAAGGATGCAATTGATCATACTATCCTAAGTGGAAATTAACATACTTTCTGATCCTCAAATACTCAGTGAAACTGAGAAAGCAACTGACTTTCTGTCCAACAGCAAAAACCCTGGAACAGGTGCCATGCAGGCAGAAGTCTACAAAATTACAGGACTGCACGTGGCGCAGAAACTAACACCTATTCTACATATGTGTAAACCTCATGGGCAAGAGGGGTTTACTCCCAAGATGACGAGTTTCTCCAGCCTCTCTCCCATTGTCTCCTGAAACCTGTGTATGCAAAATTATTGTTGAAACCTATGACCCTTTTTCATTGTTTGCACACCTTGCTGCCAGAGTAGTATACTCCTTCTGTATAGTTTCTTGAGTCCACATTGACTAGTGGAATATACTCAAGGAGTACAAAGATGAGTTCATTGTCCACTAGCATGAGTGGAAAGGCAACAGCCTATCATAAAATACTGGGGTTATGATCTTCTTGCTGAGATAATTCTGAATCTCCTTGTGCATAACATTGATCAAGGGTTCTTGCCTGATAGTCAGTGTGGATTCAGGAAGGGATGAGGGTGCTTGAAATTCATCATCTCAGAGAGATATGCCAGGAACATAACTCAAAACCTGTACATAATGATTCATTGACCTAAACAAAGCCTTTTACTTAGTTAGTCATTGGGGCCTCTAGAAGATTATAACACAGTCTTGTTGCCAAGAAAAATTCATCATAATGGTTAATTCCATAGTGGAAATTACTTGCTGATGTTGCAAATAATGGTAAGTCATCTGGTCACCAGTGGAATCAAGGAAGGCTGTGCATTCACTCAAACCATCTTCAGTATCCTTGCTGATGCATTCTTGGACAAAGACATTGGGATTGAGATAATATATATCAGACTTATGGCAAGCTCTTCCATCTGAATTGACAGTTTTTGATCTCCTGTTTGCTAACAACTGTTCTTTAAACAGCTAAATGACAAAATCTAGGTCTGATGTGCAGTAGAAGTATAAACTATTTTTATTCAGGTTGTGACCATGTTGATCTTACAATGAGAGTCAAGACTATAGAAATGTTGGCTTATCTATCATAGCAGTGGACAAGTCCTCAGCATTATTCAGTCATATTCAGACTCAGTACAGAGTGATGAAGAAGAAATGAATGCCAGATTTGCCAAACTAAACTACCTGCACATATGGAGCTGATAGGATCAGTCTAGTCTGCAAAGAAAACTAAAGGCCAATAAAGCCATTGCATTTCCGATTCTGCTTAATGCTAATGTTAAACATGGATGGTGTAGCAACACCATTCCATGACACTGAACCATTATCACATGGGCTGGCTGAGGAACTGATGAGGATTGTATATCAGGACAGAATCCCATGCAGACACTGAGGCTGTCAAAAGTGGGAGGCATTTCAAGCATCCGCACTCTGGAGATCAGATCACAGATGGGATGGGCAGACCATTTCATCAGGATATCAAAAGAGTAACTACCAAAAAATACATACTATTATTGACACTGAGTTTTGAGAAAATGTTGCATAGAATTCCTCTACTGAGTGCAGTCACATCTATACTTGAGCTACAGAGTTTGAGCTGAGAATGGGAGAGGTAAAAGAAGCACGAGCAGCATATATTTCAGAACTGCAGTATACTTTCTACTGATCATGCTACCGCAAGTGGCAGGGCCCTGATTGGCTGAGTGCCCATGTATTCAGGTTCATAAAGCACTAAAACACTCAACATTCTGGATCACTGCCCTATCACCTCTGTGTGGGTTTGAGTCTCATGTATTGCTAATGTGAGTATGTGAGAAAGCCTGCCAGTATCTTCTCATTGGTCAGTGGTTCTACCCAGGGCTTTTCAGGGTTCTTGCTCCACCAGTTATACTGGATGCCATGTATAGCCTATCTTGTGCTGAAAATGGTGTTAAACCCTACAACAATAGTAACCACAAGTGGCATCTCCAGTCCAGTGTACCACATATAGTTTAGACCACAAACTGGCTATTCATGTATTTACAAAAACAAAATCAGTGATGGTCATCTTCAAACACAAAGGATTCAGTAAACATGGTGTTGGTGTTGACACAACACTAGATGAATGTATATTTGGGCACTGGTGTGGCAGGATGATGGTCAGCAGTCACTGTCACTCCCGGTGTGATTTCTCTTAGGATCACAGCCTTAAACTTTAGCTGGGAATTAAAACTAAACATAGTCACGGACCACATCTAAGGTACAATATGATAGCACTCTCACCAAAAAAGAGTTTGATCTAACCAGTATGCTAAAAGAAGTTGGCAAATATGCAACCTTGAAACATTATATATTGTCTGCAGAATGCATACAGTTCAACCAGAACTGCTTTGCCATGGAGTTACCCACCCAGTTAGTTATATTTAGACCCTTATAAAAGCTCTAGGCCATGCTTGAAACCCTACATACATTTTATAATGGTATATCCTTTATATGAGAATGAACTTAGTGTTGGCATCATCCATACATGTGAACCTTCTGCACAGAAGTGTGTTTATCCTGCGTTTAAAGTGTATCCTCTCTTCCCCCAGTGACATTGTCCATGTATTCAAATTTATGTTCTGATTCCACTGTAACTGTACATTTACGGTAATAACATCTGTGATCATGTGACTTGATGGCCTAAGTGGGGCAAGACCATGTAGTTGCTAATTTCACCCTTTGATCCATGTTGACATAGTCAGCTGGCTTAATTACTTGAAGTTTGTTGATGTGGACTATACTGTGTGTGGACCGAAGTAATTCAGAGGACTAAAGACATTAATTGATTCTGATTAAGTTACTAAAGAGCCCAATCAACATAAAACAATAAAACATTACCTTGAATCTCTCTGAAATGAATATTCCATTTTTGCACTTAAAATTGTCAAGATGGATTAGAGTCCATTTAAAATGTAATGAAAAGAAATTTTGACAAGATTAAAGATGGTCGTTTATTATGGATGGATTACTCAAGAGTACAAGTGGCATAATGCTGGGTTAGTTTGACTTTGGTCTTTACAGTATGTCAAGATGTTGAAGCCTGCCAGTGTCAAAACACCAAAATCAATGCAACTGAAATATTACTAAATCCACTGAAGGTTGAAAATGGGTGTTTCAGTGTTTGAGGTAATGTTCAGTGTTAAATGAAAATGCATTCTGCTCTTTCTGAAAACTTTTAAGTTCGCTTAACACATCATGCAGAATTCTGATCTAATGAAAGCGTGTTATGGAATTAACAACAGATATGCCACCATTAAATTTCAAATTTGTGGAATCTGCATCAGAAGTGGATAAAAATAAATGTGCAAACTATTTGCCAACTGAAAGCTGAAAATTATCTGCATTGAGTGACCATCTGGGAAACAAAAATCAGCATGAATTTTATAATCTTTTTCTGGATTTGAGGGTCATTATTAAACAGTGATGTCTGTGGTGATAGTAATAATAACTGAGTCTGTAAATGAGGCTTAAAGTCACAAGGTTGTGCTGGTATAATCTTATGTATTTATGTTTCATGTCAAGAAATCTTACAGACATTAAAACAATATTAGACAGTACCAATTTGGGATGCAGCCAACAATCTGAATATACCCACATGCTGAAAACAATGTACAATCTTGCTAGAATCAGGAGAGTTGTATTTACTTTGCCAGCTTCTGATGCAGGCACTAAAAAGAACAGTTTTTATTCTGAGAAGACTTCATGCTGACATTAGAGAAACCATGATCCATTAAAAGTACAACATCTCCTAAGTGTTATGATCAACAATGATGAATACTAACATAAGAAAAATTGTGCATTGTAAGAAGTGATTTCTTTTAAAATTAGCAAGTCAGTATAAAAAAAACATTGCAATTTAATAATTAAAAGGCATGACCATTGTCCATTTTTTGCATGTGTTGTTTATGTTGTTTCTTTTTTTGTCTCAGTTTGGTAGTATGTGTTTGCTAACATTCATGTGTAACAACCCATATCCTTAATATTGCTTAATATTTTGGTTAGTATTGTGCCGAATATAGCATCCTCATGATGCAATCATTGCCAGATATATTTCAGTAACGTTGATGTAAGATTTAGTGTTAAAGGAAAGTGTGACTGGTAACCAAATGGTCTGCAGTAACTTTGATGTAAGATTTAGTATTAAAGGAAAGTGTAACTGGTAACCAAATGGTCTGCAGTAACTTTGATGCAAGATTTATTATTAAAGGAAAGTGTGACTGGTAACCAAATGGTTTGAAGTTTGTATATAAGATTTAGTATTAAAGGAAAGTGTGACTGGTAATCAAATGGTCTACTGTACGACAGTTTTCTGTTCATCTTTACTTTAATGATTTGTTTGACACTTTATTATTCAGTTACATAGTTGATAAATTTGTGTGTGATTAAATGTATCTGCTCTGGGGCTAACCAGTAAATTGGTAAAGCACTTGTTGATTGTAAAGCATATAAATAGGTTTGTTTTGTACAACATGTCCATTTTTGTTTCCTGAGGTATAAGGGGGCTTGGCAAGTCAGAGGCACATACAAATTTTTTGTATGCATGAATTGGGAACTTGAAGATGAAGCTATTGCAAGGGCACAGACCACCTTACGCCATAAAATGCCTTGTACTAAATTAGAATATTATCATAAATAAGCTTAATGCCTAGAAGATCAGCTTATAAGTCATGGAGGAAGTAAATTGCTTGAGAATGAAATACAAAAATCTATAGGCGTAAATGAGACAGCAAAGTTTGACAGTTGAATCGAGACATAACTGTCACTTCATTATAAAAGTGAATATGAAAATGATCACAAACAGTACTAACAGGGCAAACTAGATAAATTTAAACTTCTCAACTACCTTAGTACCATAAAGACCCATAATAAAAATAGCTTTGATTACTTTCATATTTGGAGCATTGTTAATAATTGCAATATGTTGCTTACAGTACCATCTCCAAATAAAGTTCACATATGCTACAAATAATTATCTGAATGTGTCATAAGTCAATGACAGCACCTGCTAACACAAATGCAGTTCATACTAGTTTTGCAGTGTGTTTACTTACAGCTCCATCTCCAAACAAAGTAAATAATTACAAAGAGAGTATGTACCTGAATGTGTCAGAGGTCCATGGCAGCACCTGCTAACACCAATACAATCACATACTAGTTTTGCTTTGTAAAATCCTGCCTCCTGCAAGTCCACAACATGGAGTAATACCACTGTTTTGAACCAGCCTTGACAGGGAGGCTCTGAAGAGAGACAAACAAAGACTCCAACAGGGCTGACTGTTGGTGCTCCACAAATATGACATGGCTAACTCCCAGCTTCATATACTTACATGTGAATGTTTTATACTTTCAGCTACAGTAAAAAAATATATGTTTGACAGAGTTTACACCATAAATAAATATTATTAAAAGGATTATTGTTCATATTTCGCAGAAGCAAGTACACATGAAAGTCTTGGAATACCAGTTGCTGGAATAGCTGGAGGCATTGTTGCTGGATTTGTTGTCATATTGTGTGTGGTTATTGGCATATTCCTTTGGAGAAAATATCTACGTGCAAAACAAAATAAACACGGTAAGAAGAATTGTTATCGTCAGCAACAGAAAAAGTAAATCTAAACTCCACTTTAAATTCACATGTAAAGTATTGGAAGAAAATAAGCATGGACATGTGATGTCATTTTTTTTATCGTCATTCCTGTTAACATTTAGCAGTTTATTTTAGCTGAGGCGTATGTTCAGCATTTTATTTTTTATTGACCTATATTATTATGTTAGGTGACCTATATTATTATGTTAGATGACCTATATTATTATGTTGAGTGACCTCTCATTTATATCATTATATTTCATATGTTCATAGCATTATCTGTATTACAAGTCTATGATTATAACTAAATAATAGAAAGAAAGTGAAAACAAGTTTTGTAAAATACAGCAAATAATTTATTTTTTTTTATTTTAAAGTGAAAATTTAAATGTGGCTTACATTATTGTGAATTAAATCCCAAAAATTCCTAGAAGTTCTATCACGGGACCAAACATAAAATATTCTAAATGAAATCCAAGTCTTGAAGGTGCTTATATGCCAGTAGTCTTGAATGTGTTGAGGTAACAACAGTCTTGATGTATCCCACTTATATAATACAGAATATCTTTGAATGAATTCACATTAATGCTAAAGTAGTGTCCTAGACCAAAATATCAGTGACCATTTAATTCCAATGAATAATTGAAATAATTCCTTTCAAATTATAATTGAACACAAAAGTAGATGATTCTAGAATGATATTAAAATAGGAATTAATACTTTCCTGACAAAAGCCTGTTTTACATACATATCCATTTGACCTATGTTGCAGTTGCATTTTCTGAAAAAAACTCAATTGTCTTAATGTAAAATTACACTAAACTGTAACCAAATTTACTTCCAGAACATGTAACATCATAATCAAAGCTTGTCATAGAACTCAAATATCAGTTAACAACTTACTGATAACTTACAAGCAAGACAGATAGCATGTACACACTAGAACTCTATCCTCAGTCATGGATAAATATCATGTACACACTAGAGCTCTATCCTCAGTCATGGATAAATATCATGTACACACTAGAGCTGTATCCTCAGTCATGGACAAATACCATGTACACACTAGTGCTCTATCCTCAGTCATGGACAAATACCATGTACACACCAGTGCTCTATCCTCAGTCATGGACAAATGCCACGTACACACTAGTGCTCTATACTCATCATGGACAAATGCCATGTACACACTAGTGCTCTATCCTCAGTCATGGACAAATGCCATGTACACACTAGTGCTCTATCCTCAGTCATGGACAAATGCCATGTACACACTAGTGCTCTATCCTCAGTCATGGACAAATGTCATGTACACACTAGAGCTCTATCCTCAGTCATGGACAAATGCCATGTACACACCAGTGCTCTATCCTCAGTCATGGACAAATATCATGTACACACTAGAGCTCTATCCTCAGTCATGGATAAATATCATGTACACACCAGTGCTCTATCCTCAGTCATGGATAAATATCATGTACACACCAGTGCTGTATCCTCAGTCATTGATAAATATCATGTACACACCAGTGCTCTATCCTCAGTCATTGATAAATATCATGTACACACTAGAGCTCTATCCTCAGTCATGGACAAAGGTCATGTACACAATAGTGCTCTATCCTCAGTCATTGATAAGTATCATGTACACACTACAGCTCTGTCCTCAGTCATGGACAAAGGTCATGTGCACAATACAAATACATATTACACAATATATATAACAGTCAAATGTACATAACACTCAAAAATATGTGCATATAGGGTCTATTACAAAATGCCAAGCCTTTCATAACGTTAAAAAATATAACATGTTTGGTCCCAAATCCAGACAGAAAGTGGCCTAGTGTATTTGTAATGGTCCAGTGGTACACATGTTCCTATGTAAATATGTTTATATTTGATTTTGTAATGGTCCAGTGTTGCACATGTTCCTATGTAAATATTTTTATATTTGATTTTTTAATGGTCCAGTGGTACAAATGTTCCAATGTAAATATGTTTATTGTTGATTTTTTAATGGTCCAGTGGTACAAATGTTCCTATGTAAATATGTTTATTGTTGATTTTTTAATGGTCCAGTGTTGCACATGTTCCTATGTAAATATGTTTATAGTTGATTTTGTAATGGTCCAGTGGTACACATGTTCCAATGTAAATATGTTTATATTTGATTTTGTAATGGTCCAGTGGTACTCATGTTCATATGTATATATGTTTATATTCCACTGTGTCCATCTCCTCTATGTTTTCTCTTTCAGTAACAACTTGCATGTAATAGTGTTTGGAGCTATGAAATTAACATTTATTTACATAAAATAGTCTCCATTGTCAAATTTAAGTGAGTTTGATTTTAATACAGTAAAGAAAATTGATATTAACAATTAATTTAACTTTTGAGTGGTGAAAGCTCAACTCATAATCTAATGTACACTGATACTAATACACACATAAGATACACAACAGAAGAAAGAGTTTTGCATTATGTCCTTGGATCTCTAAATCTAAAGATATTCACTCATTACATAGGATCACTTTGCAACTTTATCATAGATAAGAAAAAGGATATAATAATTCAATTTAGTTCGATTATACCTAAATGTTTTATTCATTTCAATTACAGACAATGGCATAAAGAGGGAACATGATGAAAGGTTAGACTGGTGTTAATTTTACTAATATTTTATTCCTCAAATACAAATGCAGTAGAGTATTGGCTGATTGTCTTTCTTTAGAGATAATGCTACTATAAGTACTTTTTATTTTACCTTTACATTATAATTTATGCAATAAACTATATAAATTACTTTTGGTACAATGTTGTGGATACAATTTGAAAATGTCATTTCTGCTCAGATATCATTTTCTCTAATTGAACCAAAATCAAAAGCTCAAAAATTGGTTCTTAAAACTTGAATATCTTAAGTACACATGTAAGTATTTATGCCTTATATATTCACAGGGGATCTCCTACTAAGCAAATTAAACATTTAATAATGTATACAAAACATTGTGCTTTCTACTGGACAATTCATCTCCAGCAAAACCATAAGGTGCTCAGACCTCAACAGCCATATTAATTGGTGCAGATTATATTGTCACAGACAGACCATTCTAGATGTCACTGCATCTTCACATCTGCATCACTAATAATATATAAAAATTGCTGCATTGACAGAAAATCATTCACTAGTATTTAAGTAATCAGAACTTAAAATGTCACAATTCACTCTTACATAACTTCAAACAGCAGAATCTTAAGCCAAATGCTGTCTTTGCAAATGATTCTAATCGGCTATTTAAACATCCGTTTAAAAAATCCATTGCATTATTTAGAACCATTTCTCTACATCCACATAAACAATTTCAAATCAATGCTTCTGTGATAATTCACATGTTTAATCCCAATCAACCGCAAACAAAAAGGGGCATATGCCTTTACATATGGCTTTAGAATCAACTCATTTTTGACAACTGTTCAGCAGTCAAGGACACATAACAATTGCCCACCATTATGCTTAAGGAGATCTAGTGAGGGAAAGTTTGCATGTGTGTGTGTGTGTGTGTGTGTGTGGCGGTGTCTGTCATAAGGTTTTCTTTTGTAAACAAATGCACTAAAGTGTAAATTAAAATTATAAAGCAAAAAAATATATTGCTTAATATAATTCCCACATGAGAGATTACAAGATTTCTATCATGTCTGTCCTAACTGAAAATGTGCATCAACTGATCTTGTGTCTCTTCTAGACAAAAAGAGGTTTCTCACTGACCTACATTTATTATAATGAGGACTGAACCCATGCTTAGCAAGCACAATTTGCTCTTTTAAAGACATACTCTATGCCACAGCTAAATTATGTCCTACTGGTAACAGAATTGCCTTTTAAAAAAAACCTTCTTTCATGCAATAAATATTGTGAAGCATGAAGTGAGCTTCCAAGGAAGTATCTTCTTTTCTAGGGAATGCTTAATTCCTTGCAGTTTGACATGTTGAACAGCCTGAATTACATAATCAAAAAATAAGGAACTAAATAAAAATATCACAAAGCTATCCAAATCAACACAACTACCTCAAGAAAATCAGTTTTGTTACATGCAAGGTGTATCACTCAAAACAAATCAAACACATGCATGTTTATTTATCATATATCCAAGGACAGCAGCTATTGACAGTTTAAAGGTTCTTCAACACATTACTTTTACTAAATAATTTTTAAAACTCACCTAATGACTACACATCACCAAAGTCTTAATTCCACTCTTCCACAAGGTTTCTGTTTCACATTTGTATTGCATGTTATTGAGACTTCATGGGCCAGATATTAGCACTTTGTGACATGTAATGCAAAGTGCAACAAAATACCTAATAGAAAGAGTTATTCATAGACCAAATACCTAATGCAAAGAGTTATTCATAGACCCAAATATAATGCTTTTGATTAGCTATTAGTAAATAATTATAATGATTAATGATGGTTTAGTATTCTTGTTAATTTGTCATGGGCAGCCAATTCTAGGGAGCATATACATTTTGCTACTTTTTAGTGGTATAATTAAATGGAAAAGTTGAGCCTTTGCCAAGAGAATGGAATGGAAGAATAAAGATACCTACATGTTTAGTTGTATTAGCTTGAATAGTCACTGGATTTCAAAATAAATAGAAATGCAAAGAAAAGCTTGAATAGTATCCAAAAAATGTTTTAAAAGTTAAGGGATAAAATTCATAAAGTTTCCTTGTGTAGTGATCCTAAGAGGATACTCAAAATCACATTGGGGTTCTCTATATCACATGCATAAAGCACACAATCAAGGACTGACCCATGTACACAACAAATATTTACATGTTGCAGTGAAAAAACATATTCAAATAAATAAAGATACTATCTGATGTAAATGGTTAAATTTAGGCCACACAGGGGATAGGACACAAATCTGATGTAAATGATTAAATTTAGACCACACAGGGGACAGGACACAAATCTGATACAAATGATTAAATTTAGACCACACAGGGGATGCGACACAAATCTGATGTAAATGATTAAATTTAGACCACACAGGGGACAGAACACAAATTTGATGTCAATGATTAAATTTAGACCTCACAGGGGACAGGACACAAATCTGATATAAATGGTTAAATTTAGACCACACAGGGGACAGGGCACAAATCTGATGTAAATGATTAAATTTAGGCCACACAAGGGACAGGACACAAATCTGATATAAATGGTTAAATTTAGACCACACAGGGGACAGGGCACAAATCTGATGTAAATGGTTAAATTTAGACCACACAGGGGACAGGACACAAATCTGATGTAAATGGTTAAATTTAGGCCACACAGGGGACAGGACACAAATCTGATATAAATGGTTAAATTTAGGCCACACAGGGAACAGGGCACAAATCTGAAGTAAATGGTTAAATTTAGGCCACACAGGGGATAGGATACAAATCTGATGTAAATGGTTAAATTTAGGCCACACAAGGGACAGGACACAAATCTGATATAAATGGTTAAATTTAGACCACACAAGGGACAGGACACAAATCTGATATAAATGGTTAAATTTAGACCACACAGGGGATGGGACACAAATCTGATGTAAATGGTTAAATTTAGGCCACACAGGGGATAGGACACAAATCTGATGTAAATGGTTAAATTTAGGCCACACAGGGGATGGGACACAAATCTGATATAAATGGTTAAATTTAGGCCACACAGGGGACAGGACACAAATCTGATGTAAATGGTTAAATTTAGGCCACACAGGGGACAGGGCACAAATCTGATGTAACTGGTTAAATTTAGACCACACAGGGGACAGGACACAAATCTGATGTAAATGGTTAAATTTAGGACACACAAGGGACAGGACACAAATCTGATATAAATGGTTAAATTTAGGCCACACAGGGGATAGGACACAAATCTGATGTAAATGGTTAAATTTAGACCACACAGGGGATAGGACACAAATCTGATGTAAATGGTTAAATTTAGGCCACACAGGGGACAGGACACAAATCTGATGTAAATGGTTAAATTTAGACCACACAGGGGACAGGACACAAATCTGATGTAAATGGTTAAATTTAAACCACACAGGGGATAGGACACAAATCTGATCTAAATGATTACATTTAGACCTCACAGGGGACAGGACACAAATCTGATGTAAATGGTTAAATTTAGACCTCACAGGGGACAGGGCACAAATCTGATGTAAATGGTTAAATTTAGACCTCACAGGGGACAGGGCACAAATCTGATGTAAATGGTTAAATTTAGGCCACACAAGGGACAGGACACAAATCTGATGTAAATGATTACATTTAGACCTCACAGGGGACAGGGCACAAATCTGATGTAAATGGTTAAATTTAGGCCACACAAGGGACAGGACACAAATCTGATGTAAATGATTACATTTAGACCTCACAAGGGACAGGACACAAATCTGATATAAATGGTTAAATTTAGACCACACAGGGGACAGGGCACAAATCTGATGTAAATGGTTAAATTTAGGCCACACAAGGGACAGGACACAAATCTGATGTAAATGATTACATTTAGACCTCACAAAGGACAGGACACAAATCTGATATAAATGGTTAAATTTAGGCCACACAGGGGACAGGGCACAAATCTGATACAAATGATTAAATTTAGGCCACACAGGGGACAGGACACAAATATGATGTAAATGATTAAATTTAGGCCACACAGGGGACAGGACACAAATCTGATACAAATGATTAAATTTAGGCCACACATGGATGGGACACAAATCTGATGTAAATGGTTAAATTTAGACCACACAGGGGACAGGACACAAATCTGATGTAAATGGTTAAATTTAGACCACACAGGGGATGGGACACAAATCTGATGTAAATGATTAAATTTAGGCCACACAGGGGACAGGACACAAATCTGATGTAAATGATTACATTTAGGCCACACAGGGGACAGGACACAAATCTGATGTAAATGATTAAATTTAGGCCACACAGGGGACAGGACACAAATCTGATGTAAATGATTACATTTAGGCCACACAGGGGACAGGACACAAATCTGATGTAAATGATTAAATTTAGGCCACACAGGGGACAGGACACAAATCTGATGTAAATGGTTAAATTTAGACCACACAGGGGACAGGGCACAAATCTGATGTAAATGGTTAAATTTAGACCTCACAGGGGACAGGACACAAATCTGATATAAATGATTCAATTTAGACCACACAGGGGATGGGACACAAATCTGATGTAAATGGTTAAATTTAGGCCACACAGGGGACAGGACACAAATCTGATGTAAATGGTTAAATTTAGACCACACAGGGGATGGGACACAAATCTGATGTAAATGGTTAAATTTAGACCACACAGGGGATAGGACACAAATCTGATGTAAATGGTTAAATTTAGACCACACAGGGGATAGGACACAAATCTGATCTAAATGATTAAATTTAGACCACACAGGGGATAGGACACAAATCTGATGTAAATGGTTAAATTTAGACCACACAGGGGATAGGACACAAATCTGATGTAAATGGTTAAATTTAGACCACACAGGGGATAGGACACAAATCTGATCTAAATGGTTAAATTTAGACCACACAGGGAACAGGGCACAAATCTGATGTAAATGGTTAAATTTAGACCACACAGGGGACAGGACACAAATCTGATGTAAATGATTAAATTTAGACCACACAGGGGATAGGACACAAATCTGATGTAAATGGTTAAATTTAGGCCACACAGGGGACAGGACACAAATTTGATGTAAATGATTAAATTTAGACCACACAGGGGATAGGACACAAATCTGATATAAATGGTTAAATTTAGACCACACAGGGGACAGGGCACAAATCTGATGTAAATGGTTAAATTTAGACCTCACAGGAGACAGGACACAAATCTGATGTAAATGATTAAATTTAGGCCACACAGGGGATGGGACACAAATCTGATGTAAATGGTTAAATTTAGACCACACAGGGGATAGGACACAAATCTGATGTAAATGGTTAAATTTAGACCACACAGGGGATAGGACACAAATCTGATGTAAATGATTACATTTAGACCTCACAGGGGATAGGACACAAATCTGATGTAAATGATTACATTTAGACCTCACAGGGGATAGGACACAAATCTGATGTAAATGGTTAAATTTAGGCCACACAAGGGACAGGACACAAATCTGATGTAAATGATTAAATTTAGGCCACACAGGGGACAGGACACAAATCTGATGTAAATGATTACATTTAGGCCACACAGGGGACAGGACACAAATCTGATGTAAATGATTAAATTTAGGCCACACAGGGGACAGGACACAAATCTGATGTAAATGGTTAAATTTAGACCACACAGGGGACAGGGCACAAATCTGATGTAAATGGTTAAATTTAGACCTCACAGGGGACAGGACACAAATCTGATATAAATGATTAAATTTAGACCACACAGGGGACAGGACACAAATCTGATGTAAATGGTTAAATTTAGGCCACACAGGGGACAGGACACAAATCTGATGTAAATGGTTAAATTTAGACCACACAGGGGATGGGACACAAATCTGATGTAAATGGTTAAATTTAGACCACACAGGGGATAGGACACAAATCTGATGTAAATGGTTAAATTTAGGCCACACAGGGGATAGGACACAAATCTGATGTAAATGATTAAATTTAGACCACACAGGGGATAGGACACAAATCTGATGTAAATGGTTAAATTTAGACCACACAGGGGATAGGACACAAATCTGATGTAAATGGTTAAATTTAGACCACACAGGGGATAGGACACAAATCTGATCTAAATGGTTAAATTTAGACCACACAGGGAACAGGGCACAAATCTGATGTAAATGGTTAAATTTAGACCACACAGGGGACAGGACACAAATCTGATGTAAATGATTAAATTTAGACCACACAGGGGATAGGACACAAATCTGATGTAAATGGTTAAATTTAGGCCACACAGGGGACAGGACACAAATTTGATGTAAATGATTAAATTTAGACCACACAGGGGATAGGACACAAATCTGATATAAATGGTTAAATTTAGACCACACAGGGGACAGGGCACAAATCTGATGTAAATGGTTAAATTTAGACCTCACAGGAGACAGGACACAAATCTGATGTAAATGATTAAATTTAGGCCACACAGGGGATGGGACACAAATCTGATGTAAATGGTTAAATTTAGACCACACAGGGGATAGGACACAAATCTGATGTAAATGGTTAAATTTAGACCACACAGGGGATAGGACACAAATCTGATGTAAATGATTACATTTAGACCTCACAGGGGATAGGACACAAATCTGATGTAAATGGTTAAATTTAGGCCACACAAGGGACAGGACACAAATCTGATGTAAATGATTAAATTTAGACCACACAGGGGATAGGACACAAATCTGATGTAAATGGTTAAATTTAGACCTCACAGGGGACAGGACACAAATCTGATGTAAATGGTTAAATTTAGGCCACACAAGGGACAGGACACAAATCTGATATAAATGGTTAAATTTAGGCCACACACGGGACAGGGCACAAATCTGATATAAATGGTTAAATTTTGACCACACAGGGGACAGGGCACAAATCTGATGTAAATGGTTAAATTTAGACCTCACAGGGGACAGGACACAAATCTGATGTAAATGATTAAATTTAGGCCACACAGGGGATGGGACACAAATCTGATGTAAATGGTTAAATTTAGACCACACAGGGGATGGGACACAAATCTGATGTAAATTGTTAAATTTAGACCACACAGGGGATAGGACATAAATCTGATGTAAATGGTTAAATTTAGACCACACAGGGGATAGGACACCAATCTGATGTAAATGATTACATTTAGACCTCACAGGGGACAGGACACAAATTTGATGTAAATGGTTAAATTTAGACCTCACAGGGGACAGGGCACAAATCTGATGTAAATGATTAAATTTAGGCCACACAGGGGACAGGACACAAATCTGATGTAAATGGTTAAATTTAGGCCACACAGGGGACAGGACACAAATCTGATATAAATGGTTAAATTTAGGCCACACAGGGAACAGGGCACAAATCTGAAGTAAATGGTTAAATTTAGGCCACACAGGGGATAGGATACAAATCTGATGTAAATGGTTAAATTTAGGCCACACAAGGGACAGGACACAAATCTGATATAAATGGTTAAATTTAGACCACACAAGGG
This sequence comes from Sinohyriopsis cumingii, assembly GCA_028554795.2. Lineage (NCBI taxonomy): Eukaryota > Metazoa > Mollusca > Bivalvia > Unionida > Unionidae > Sinohyriopsis > Sinohyriopsis cumingii. The sequence continues at coordinate 186,531 of JAPYKE020000029.1, read as the reverse complement.
ACAGGACACAAATCTGATATAAATGGTTAAATTTAGACCACACAGGGGATGGGACACAAATCTGATGTAAATGGTTAAATTTAGGCCACACAGGGGATAGGACACAAATCTGATGTAAATGGTTAAATTTAGGCCACACAGGGGATGGGACACAAATCTGATATAAATGGTTAAATTTAGGCCACACAGGGGACAGGACACAAATCTGATGTAAATGGTTAAATTTAGGCCACACAGGGGACAGGGCACAAATCTGATGTAACTGGTTAAATTTAGACCACACAGGGGACAGGACACAAATCTGATGTAAATGGTTAAATTTAGGACACACAAGGGACAGGACACAAATCTGATATAAATGGTTAAATTTAGGCCACACAGGGGATAGGACACAAATCTGATGTAAATGGTTAAATTTAGACCACACAGGGGATAGGACACAAATCTGATGTAAATGGTTAAATTTAGGCCACACAGGGGACAGGACACAAATCTGATGTAAATGGTTAAATTTAGACCACACAGGGGACAGGACACAAATCTGATGTAAATGGTTAAATTTAAACCACACAGGGGATAGGACACAAATCTGATCTAAGTGATTACATTTAGACCTCACAGGGGACAGGACACAAATCTGATGTAAATGGTTAAATTTAGACCTCACAGGGGACAGGGCACAAATCTGATGTAAATGGTTAAATTTAGACCTCACAGGGGACAGGGCACAAATCTGATGTAAATGGTTAAATTTAGGCCACACAAGGGACAGGACACAAATCTGATATAAATGATTACATTTAGACCTCACAGGGGACAGGGCACAAATCTGATGTAAATGGTTAAATTTAGGCCACACAAGGGACAGGACACAAATCTGATGTAAATGATTACATTTAGACCTCACAAGGGACAGGACACAAATCTGATATAAATGGTTAAATTTAGACCACACAGGGGACAGGGCACAAATCTGATGTAAATGGTTAAATTTAGGCCACACAAGGGACAGGACACAAATCTGATGTAAATGATTACATTTAGACCTCACAAAGGACAGGACACAAATCTGATATAAATGGTTAAATTTAGGCCACACAGGGGACAGGGCACAAATCTGATACAAATGATTAAATTTAGGCCACACAGGGGACAGGACACAAATATGATGTAAATGATTAAATTTAGGCCACACAGGGGACAGGACACAAATCTGATACAAATGATTAAATTTAGGCCACACATGGATGGGACACAAATCTGATGTAAATGGTTAAATTTAGACCACACAGGGGACAGGACACAAATCTGATGTACATGGTTAAATTTAGACCACACAGGGGATGGGACACAAATCTGATGTAAATGATTAAATTTAGGCCACACAGGGGACAGGACACAAATCTGATGTAAATGATTACATTTAGGCCACACAGGGGACAGGACACAAATCTGATGTAAATGATTAAATTTAGGCCACACAGGGGACAGGACACAAATCTGATGTAAATGGTTAAATTTAGACCACACAGGGGACAGGGCACAAATCTGATGTAAATGGTTAAATTTAGACCTCACAGGGGACAGGACACAAATCTGATATAAATGATTAAATTTAGACCACACAGGGGATGGGACACAAATCTGATGTAAATGGTTAAATTTAGGCCACACAGGGGACAGGACACAAATCTGATGTAAATGGTTAAATTTAGACCACACAGGGGATAGGACACAAATCTGATGTAAATGGTTAAATTTAGGCCACACAGGGGATAGGACACAAATCTGATGTAAATGATTAAATTTAGACCACACAGGGGATAGGACACAAATCTGATGTAAATGGTTAAATTTAGACCACACAGGGGATAGGACACAAATCTGATGTAAATGGTTAAATTTAGACCACACAGGGGATAGGACACAAATCTGATATAAATGGTTAAATTTAGACCACACAGGGAACAGGGCACAAATCTGATGTAAATGGTTAAATTTAGACCACACAGGGGACAGGACACAAATCTGATGTAAATGGTTAAATTTAGACCACACAGGGGACAGGACACAAATCTGATGTAAATGGTTAAATTTAAACCACACAGGGGATAGGACACAAATCTGATCTAAATGATTACATTTAGACCTCACAGGGGACAGGACACAAATCTGATGTAAATGGTTAAATTTAGACCTCACAGGGGACAGGGCACAAATCTGATGTAAATGGTTAAATTTAGACCTCACAGGGGACAGGGCACAAATCTGATGTAAATGGTTAAATTTAGGCCACACAAGGGACAGGACACAAATCTGATGTAAATGATTACATTTAGACCTCACAGGGGACAGGGCACAAATCTGATGTAAATGGTTAAATTTAGGCCACACAAGGGACAGGACACAAATCTGATGTAAATGATTACATTTAGACCTCACAAGGGACAGGACACAAATCTGATATAAATGGTTAAATTTAGACCACACAGGGGACAGGGCACAAATCTGATGTAAATGGTTAAATTTAGGCCACACAAGGGACAGGACACAAATCTGATGTAAATGATTACATTTAGACCTCACAAAGGACAGGACACAAATCTGATATAAATGGTTAAATTTAGGCCACACAGGGGACAGGGCACAAATCTGATACAAATGATTAAATTTAGGCCACACAGGGGACAGGACACAAATATGATGTAAATGATTAAATTTAGGCCACACAGGGGACAGGACACAAATCTGATACAAATGATTAAATTTAGGCCACACATGGATGGGACACAAATCTGATGTAAATGGTTAAATTTAGACCACACAGGGGACAGGACACAAATCTGATGTAAATGGTTAAATTTAGACCACACAGGGGATGGGACACAAATCTGATGTAAATGATTAAATTTAGGCCACACAGGGGACAGGACACAAATCTGATGTAAATGATTACATTTAGGCCACACAGGGGACAGGACACAAATCTGATGTAAATGATTAAATTTAGGCCACACAGGGGACAGGACACAAATCTGATGTAAATGATTACATTTAGGCCACACAGGGGACAGGACACAAATCTGATGTAAATGATTAAATTTAGGCCACACAGGGGACAGGACACAAATCTGATGTAAATGGTTAAATTTAGACCACACAGGGGACAGGGCACAAATCTGATGTAAATGGTTAAATTTAGACCTCACAGGGGACAGGACACAAATCTGATATAAATGATTCAATTTAGACCACACAGGGGATGGGACACAAATCTGATGTAAATGGTTAAATTTAGGCCACACAGGGGACAGGACACAAATCTGATGTAAATGGTTAAATTTAGACCACACAGGGGATGGGACACAAATCTGATGTAAATGGTTAAATTTAGACCACACAGGGGATAGGACACAAATCTGATGTAAATGGTTAAATTTAGACCACACAGGGGATAGGACACAAATCTGATCTAAATGATTAAATTTAGACCACACAGGGGATAGGACACAAATCTGATGTAAATGGTTAAATTTAGACCACACAGGGGATAGGACACAAATCTGATGTAAATGGTTAAATTTAGACCACACAGGGGATAGGACACAAATCTGATCTAAATGGTTAAATTTAGACCACACAGGGAACAGGGCACAAATCTGATGTAAATGGTTAAATTTAGACCACACAGGGGACAGGACACAAATCTGATGTAAATGATTAAATTTAGACCACACAGGGGATAGGACACAAATCTGATGTAAATGGTTAAATTTAGGCCACACAGGGGACAGGACACAAATTTGATGTAAATGATTAAATTTAGACCACACAGGGGATAGGACACAAATCTGATATAAATGGTTAAATTTAGACCACACAGGGGACAGGGCACAAATCTGATGTAAATGGTTAAATTTAGACCTCACAGGAGACAGGACACAAATCTGATGTAAATGATTAAATTTAGGCCACACAGGGGATGGGACACAAATCTGATGTAAATGGTTAAATTTAGACCACACAGGGGATAGGACACAAATCTGATGTAAATGGTTAAATTTAGACCACACAGGGGATAGGACACAAATCTGATGTAAATGATTACATTTAGACCTCACAGGGGATAGGACACAAATCTGATGTAAATGATTACATTTAGACCTCACAGGGGATAGGACACAAATCTGATGTAAATGGTTAAATTTAGGCCACACAGGGGACAGGGCACAAATCTGATACAAATGATTAAATTTAGGCCACACAGGGGACAGGACACAAATATGATGTAAATGATTAAATTTAGGCCACACAGGGGACAGGACACAAATCTGATACAAATGATTAAATTTAGGCCACACATGGATGGGACACAAATCTGATGTAAATGGTTAAATTTAGACCACACAAGGGACAGGACACAAATCTGATATAAATGGTTAAATTTAGGCCACACAGGGGATAGGACACAAATCTGATGTAAATGGTTAAATTTAGACCACACAGGGGATAGGACACAAATCTGATGTAAATGGTTAAATTTAGGCCACACAGGGGACAGGACACAAATCTGATGTAAATGGTTAAATTTAGACCACACAGGGGACAGGACACAAATCTGATGTAAATGGTTAAATTTAAACCACACAGGGGATAGGACACAAATCTGATCTAAGTGATTACATTTAGACCTCACAGGGGACAGGACACAAATCTGATGTAAATGGTTAAATTTAGACCTCACAGGGGACAGGGCACAAATCTGATGTAAATGGTTAAATTTAGACCTCACAGGGGACAGGGCACAAATCTGATGTAAATGGTTAAATTTAGGCCACACAAGGGACAGGACACAAATCTGATATAAATGATTACATTTAGACCTCACAGGGGACAGGGCACAAATCTGATGTAAATGGTTAAATTTAGGCCACACAAGGGACAGGACACAAATCTGATGTAAATGATTACATTTAGACCTCACAAGGGACAGGACACAAATCTGATATAAATGGTTAAATTTAGACCACACAGGGGACAGGGCACAAATCTGATGTAAATGGTTAAATTTAGGCCACACAAGGGACAGGACACAAATCTGATGTAAATGATTACATTTAGACCTCACAAAGGACAGGACACAAATCTGATATAAATGGTTAAATTTAGGCCACACAGGGGACAGGGCACAAATCTGATACAAATGATTAAATTTAGGCCACACAGGGGACAGGACACAAATATGATGTAAATGATTAAATTTAGGCCACACAGGGGACAGGACACAAATCTGATACAAATGATTAAATTTAGGCCACACATGGATGGGACACAAATCTGATGTAAATGGTTAAATTTAGACCACACAGGGGACAGGACACAAATCTGATGTACATGGTTAAATTTAGACCACACAGGGGATGGGACACAAATCTGATGTAAATGATTAAATTTAGGCCACACAGGGGACAGGACACAAATCTGATGTAAATGATTACATTTAGGCCACACAGGGGACAGGACACAAATCTGATGTAAATGATTAAATTTAGGCCACACAGGGGACAGGACACAAATCTGATGTAAATGGTTAAATTTAGACCACACAGGGGACAGGGCACAAATCTGATGTAAATGGTTAAATTTAGACCTCACAGGGGACAGGACACAAATCTGATATAAATGATTAAATTTAGACCACACAGGGGATGGGACACAAATCTGATGTAAATGGTTAAATTTAGGCCACACAGGGGACAGGACACAAATCTGATGTAAATGGTTAAATTTAGACCACACAGGGGATAGGACACAAATCTGATGTAAATGGTTAAATTTAGGCCACACAGGGGATAGGACACAAATCTGATGTAAATGATTAAATTTAGACCACACAGGGGATAGGACACAAATCTGATGTAAATGGTTAAATTTAGACCACACAGGGGATAGGACACAAATCTGATGTAAATGGTTAAATTTAGACCACACAGGGGATAGGACACAAATCTGATATAAATGGTTAAATTTAGACCACACAGGGAACAGGGCACAAATCTGATGTAAATGGTTAAATTTAGACCACACAGGGGACAGGACACAAATCTGATGTAAATGGTTAAATTTAGACCACACAGGGGACAGGACACAAATCTGATGTAAATGGTTAAATTTAAACCACACAGGGGATAGGACACAAATCTGATCTAAATGATTACATTTAGACCTCACAGGGGACAGGACACAAATCTGATGTAAATGGTTAAATTTAGACCTCACAGGGGACAGGGCACAAATCTGATGTAAATGGTTAAATTTAGACCTCACAGGGGACAGGGCACAAATCTGATGTAAATGGTTAAATTTAGGCCACACAAGGGACAGGACACAAATCTGATGTAAATGATTACATTTAGACCTCACAGGGGACAGGGCACAAATCTGATGTAAATGGTTAAATTTAGGCCACACAAGGGACAGGACACAAATCTGATGTAAATGATTACATTTAGACCTCACAAGGGACAGGACACAAATCTGATATAAATGGTTAAATTTAGACCACACAGGGGACAGGGCACAAATCTGATGTAAATGGTTAAATTTAGGCCACACAAGGGACAGGACACAAATCTGATGTAAATGATTACATTTAGACCTCACAAAGGACAGGACACAAATCTGATATAAATGGTTAAATTTAGGCCACACAGGGGACAGGGCACAAATCTGATACAAATGATTAAATTTAGGCCACACAGGGGACAGGACACAAATATGATGTAAATGATTAAATTTAGGCCACACAGGGGACAGGACACAAATCTGATACAAATGATTAAATTTAGGCCACACATGGATGGGACACAAATCTGATGTAAATGGTTAAATTTAGACCACACAGGGGACAGGACACAAATCTGATGTAAATGGTTAAATTTAGACCACACAGGGGATGGGACACAAATCTGATGTAAATGATTAAATTTAGGCCACACAGGGGACAGGACACAAATCTGATGTAAATGATTACATTTAGGCCACACAGGGGACAGGACACAAATCTGATGTAAATGATTAAATTTAGGCCACACAGGGGACAGGACACAAATCTGATGTAAATGATTACATTTAGGCCACACAGGGGACAGGACACAAATCTGATGTAAATGATTAAATTTAGGCCACACAGGGGACAGGACACAAATCTGATGTAAATGGTTAAATTTAGACCACACAGGGGACAGGGCACAAATCTGATGTAAATGGTTAAATTTAGACCTCACAGGGGACAGGACACAAATCTGATATAAATGATTCAATTTAGACCACACAGGGGATGGGACACAAATCTGATGTAAATGGTTAAATTTAGGCCACACAGGGGACAGGACACAAATCTGATGTAAATGGTTAAATTTAGACCACACAGGGGATAGGACACAAATCTGATCTAAATGATTAAATTTAGACCACACAGGGGATAGGACACAAATCTGATGTAAATGGTTAAATTTAGACCACACAGGGGATAGGACACAAATCTGATGTAAATGGTTAAATTTAGACCACACAGGGGATAGGACACAAATCTGATCTAAATGGTTAAATTTAGACCACACAGGGAACAGGGCACAAATCTGATGTAAATGGTTAAATTTAGACCACACAGGGGACAGGACACAAATCTGATGTAAATGATTAAATTTAGACCACACAGGGGATAGGACACAAATCTGATGTAAATGGTTAAATTTAGGCCACACAGGGGACAGGACACAAATTTGATGTAAATGATTAAATTTAGACCACACAGGGGATAGGACACAAATCTGATATAAATGGTTAAATTTAGACCACACAGGGGACAGGGCACAAATCTGATGTAAATGGTTAAATTTAGACCTCACAGGAGACAGGACACAAATCTGATGTAAATGATTAAATTTAGGCCACACAGGGGATGGGACACAAATCTGATGTAAATGGTTAAATTTAGACCACACAGGGGATAGGACACAAATCTGATGTAAATGGTTAAATTTAGACCACACAGGGGATAGGACACAAATCTGATGTAAATGATTACATTTAGACCTCACAGGGGATAGGACACAAATCTGATGTAAATGATTACATTTAGACCTCACAGGGGATAGGACACAAATCTGATGTAAATGGTTAAATTTAGGCCACACAAGGGACAGGACACAAATCTGATGTAAATGATTAAATTTAGGCCACACAGGGGACAGGACACAAATCTGATGTAAATGATTACATTTAGGCCACACAGGGGACAGGACACAAATCTGATGTAAATGATTAAATTTAGGCCACACAGGGGACAGGACACAAATCTGATGTAAATGGTTAAATTTAGACCACACAGGGGACAGGGCACAAATCTGATGTAAATGGTTAAATTTAGACCTCACAGGGGACAGGACACAAATCTGATATAAATGATTAAATTTAGACCACACAGGGGACAGCACACAAATCTGATGTAAATGGTTAAATTTAGGCCACACAGGGGACAGGACACAAATCTGATGTAAATGGTTAAATTTAGACCACACAGGGGATGGGACACAAATCTGATGTAAATGGTTAAATTTAGACCACACAGGGGATAGGACACAAATCTGATGTAAATGGTTAAATTTAGGCCACACAGGGGATAGGACACAAATCTGATGTAAATGATTAAATTTAGACCACACAGGGGATAGGACACAAATCTGATGTAAATGGTTAAATTTAGACCACACAGGGGATAGGACACAAATCTGATGTAAATGGTTAAATTTAGACCACACAGGGGATAGGACACAAATCTGATCTAAATGGTTAAATTTAGACCACACAGGGAACAGGGCACAAATCTGATGTAAATGGTTAAATTTAGACCACACAGGGGACAGGACACAAATCTGATGTAAATGATTAAATTTAGACCACACAGGGGATAGGACACAAATCTGATGTAAATGGTTAAATTTAGGCCACACAGGGGACAGGACACAAATTTGATGTAAATGATTAAATTTAGACCACACAGGGGATAGGACACAAATCTGATATAAATGGTTAAATTTAGACCACACAGGGGACAGGGCACAAATCTGATGTAAATGGTTAAATTTAGACCTCACAGGAGACAGGACACAAATCTGATGTAAATGATTAAATTTAGGCCACACAGGGGATGGGACACAAATCTGATGTAAATGGTTAAATTTAGACCACACAGGGGATAGGACACAAATCTGATGTAAATGGTTAAATTTAGACCACACAGGGGATAGGACACAAATCTGATGTAAATGATTACATTTAGACCTCACAGGGGATAGGACACAAATCTGATGTAAATGGTTAAATTTAGGCCACACAAGGGACAGGACACAAATCTGATGTAAATGATTAAATTTAGACCACACAGGGGATAGGACACAAATCTGATGTAAATGGTTAAATTTAGACCTCACAGGGGACAGGACACAAATCTGATGTAAATGGTTAAATTTAGGCCACACAAGGGACAGGACACAAATCTGATATAAATGGTTAAATTTAGGCCACACACGGGACAGGGCACAAATCTGATATAAATGGTTAAATTTTGACCACACAGGGGACAGGGCACAAATCTGATGTAAATGGTTAAATTTAGACCTCACAGGGGACAGGACACAAATCTGATGTAAATGATTAAATTTAGGCCACACAGGGGATGGGACACAAATCTGATGTAAATGGTTAAATTTAGACCACACAGGGGATGGGACACAAATCTGATGTAAATTGTTAAATTTAGACCACACAGGGGATAGGACATAAATCTGATGTAAATGGTTAAATTTAGACCACACAGGGGATAGGACACCAATCTGATGTAAATGATTACATTTAGACCTCACAGGGGACAGGACACAAATTTGATGTAAATGGTTAAATTTAGACCTCACAGGGGACAGGGCACAAATCTGATGTAAATGATTAAATTTAGGCCACACAGGGGACAGGACACAAATCTGATGTAAATGGTTAAATTTAGGCCACACAGGGGACAGGACACAAATCTGATATAAATGGTTAAATTTAGGCCACACAGGGAACAGGGCACAAATCTGAAGTAAATGGTTAAATTTAGGCCACACAGGGGATAGGATACAAATCTGATGTAAATGGTTAAATTTAGGCCACACAAGGGACAGGACACAAATCTGATATAAATGGTTAAATTTAGACCACACAAGGGACAGGACACAAATCTGATATAAATGGTTAAATTTAGACCACACAGGGGATGGGACACAAATCTGATGTAAATGGTTAAATTTAGGCCACACAGGGGATAGGACACAAATCTGATGTAAATGGTTAAATTTAGGCCACACAGGGGATGGGACACAAATCTGATATAAATGGTTAAATTTAGGCCACACAGGGGACAGGACACAAATCTGATGTAAATGGTTAAATTTAGGCCACACAGGGGACAGGGCACAAATCTGATGTAACTGGTTAAATTTAGACCACACAGGGGACAGGACACAAATCTGATGTAAATGGTTAAATTTAGGACACACAAGGGACAGGACACAAATCTGATATAAATGGTTAAATTTAGGCCACACAGGGGATAGGACACAAATCTGATGTAAATGGTTAAATTTAGACCACACAGGGGATAGGACACAAATCTGATGTAAATGGTTAAATTTAGGCCACACAGGGGACAGGACACAAATCTGATGTAAATGGTTAAATTTAGACCACACAGGGGACAGGACACAAATCTGATGTAAATGGTTAAATTTAAACCACACAGGGGATAGGACACAAATCTGATCTAAGTGATTACATTTAGACCTCACAGGGGACAGGACACAAATCTGATGTAAATGGTTAAATTTAGACCTCACAGGGGACAGGGCACAAATCTGATGTAAATGGTTAAATTTAGACCTCACAGGGGACAGGGCACAAATCTGATGTAAATGGTTAAATTTAGGCCACACAAGGGACAGGACACAAATCTGATATAAATGATTACATTTAGACCTCACAGGGGACAGGGCACAAATCTGATGTAAATGGTTAAATTTAGGCCACACAAGGGACAGGACACAAATCTGATGTAAATGATTACATTTAGACCTCACAAGGGACAGGACACAAATCTGATATAAATGGTTAAATTTAGACCACACAGGGGACAGGGCACAAATCTGATGTAAATGGTTAAATTTAGGCCACACAAGGGACAGGACACAAATCTGATGTAAATGATTACATTTAGACCTCACAAAGGACAGGACACAAATCTGATATAAATGGTTAAATTTAGGCCACACAGGGGACAGGGCACAAATCTGATACAAATGATTAAATTTAGGCCACACAGGGGACAGGACACAAATATGATGTAAATGATTAAATTTAGGCCACACAGGGGACAGGACACAAATCTGATACAAATGATTAAATTTAGGCCACACATGGATGGGACACAAATCTGATGTAAATGGTTAAATTTAGACCACACAGGGGACAGGACACAAATCTGATGTACATGGTTAAATTTAGACCACACAGGGGATGGGACACAAATCTGATGTAAATGATTAAATTTAGGCCACACAGGGGACAGGACACAAATCTGATGTAAATGATTACATTTAGGCCACACAGGGGACAGGACACAAATCTGATGTAAATGATTAAATTTAGGCCACACAGGGGACAGGACACAAATCTGATGTAAATGGTTAAATTTAGACCACACAGGGGACAGGGCACAAATCTGATGTAAATGGTTAAATTTAGACCTCACAGGGGACAGGACACAAATCTGATATAAATGATTAAATTTAGACCACACAGGGGATGGGACACAAATCTGATGTAAATGGTTAAATTTAGGCCACACAGGGGACAGGACACAAATCTGATGTAAATGGTTAAATTTAGACCACACAGGGGATAGGACACAAATCTGATGTAAATGGTTAAATTTAGGCCACACAGGGGATAGGACACAAATCTGATGTAAATGATTAAATTTAGACCACACAGGGGATAGGACACAAATCTGATGTAAATGGTTAAATTTAGACCACACAGGGGATAGGACACAAATCTGATGTAAATGGTTAAATTTAGACCACACAGGGGATAGGACACAAATCTGATATAAATGGTTAAATTTAGACCACACAGGGAACAGGGCACAAATCTGATGTAAATGGTTAAATTTAGACCACACAGGGGACAGGACACAAATCTGATGTAAATGATTAAATTTAGACCACACAGGGGATAGGACACAAATCTGATGTAAATGGTTAAATTTAGGCCACACAGGGGATAGGACACAAATTTGATGTAAATGATTAAATTTAGACCACACAGGGGATAGGACACAAATCTGATATAAATGGTTAAATTTAGACCACACAGGGGACAGGGCACAAATCTGATGTAAATGGTTAAATTTAGACCTCACAGGAGACAGGACACAAATCTGATGTAAATGATTAAATTTAGGCCACACAGGGGATGGGACACAAATCTGATGTAAATGGTTAAATTTAGACCACACAGGGGATAGGACACAAATCTGATGTAAATGGTTAAATTTAGACCACACAGGGGATAGGACACAAATCTGATGTAAATGATTACATTTAGACCTCACAGGGGATAGGACACAAATCTGATGTAAATGGTTAAATTTAGGCCACACAAGGGACAGGACACAAATCTGATGTAAATGATTAAATTTAGACCACACAGGGGATAGGACACAAATCTGATGTAAATGGTTAAATTTAGACCTCACAGGGGACAGGACACAAATCTGATGTAAATGGTTAAATTTAGGCCACACAAGGGACAGGACACAAATCTGATATAAATGGTTAAATTTAGGCCACACACGGGACAGGGCACAAATCTGATATAAATGGTTAAATTTTGACCACACAGGGGACAGGGCACAAATCTGATGTAAATGGTTAAATTTAGACCTCACAGGGGACAGGACACAAATCTGATGTAAATGATTAAATTTAGGCCACACAGGGGATGGGACACAAATCTGATGTAAATGGTTAAATTTAGACCACACAGGGGATGGGACACAAATCTGATGTAAATTGTTAAATTTAGACCACACAGGGGATAGGACACAAATCTGATGTAAATGGTTAAATTTAGACCACACAGGGGATAGGACACCAATCTGATGTAAATGATTACATTTAGACCTCACAGGGGACAGGACACAAATTTGATGTAAATGGTTAAATTTAGACCTCACAGGGGACAGGGCACAAATCTGATGTAAATGATTAAATTTAGGCCACACAGGGGACAGGACACAAATCTGATGTAAATGATTAAATTTAGGCCACACAGGGGACAGGACACAAATCTGATGTAAATGGTTAAATTTAGACCACACAGGGGACAGGGCACAAATCTGATGTAAATGGTTAAATTTAGACCTCACAGGGGACAGGACACAAATCTGATATAAATGATTAAATTTAGACCACACAGGGGACAGGACACAAATCTGATATAAATGATTAAATTTAGACCACACAGGGGACAGGACACAAATCTGATGTAAATGGTTAAATTTAGGCCACACAGGGGACAGGACACAAATCTGATGTAAATGGTTAAATTTAGGCCACACAGGGGACAGGACACAAATCTGATGTAAATGGTTAAATTTAGGCCACACAGGGGACAGGACACAAATCTGATGTAAATGGTTAAATTTAGACCTCACAGGGGACAGGGCACAAATCTGATGTAAATGGTTAAATTTAGACCACACAGGGGACAGGGCACAAATCTGATGTAAATGGTTAAATTTAGACCACACAGGGGACAGGACACAAATCTGATGTAAATGGTTAAATTTAGGCCACACAGGGGACAGGACACAAATCTGATATAAATGGTTAAATTTAGGCCACACAGGGGGCAGGACACAAATCTGATATAAATGGTTAAATTTAGACCACACAGGGGATGGGACACAAATCTGATGTAAATGGTTAAATTTAGGCCACACAGGGGATAGGACACAAATCTGATGTAAATGGTTAAATTTAGGCCACACAGGGGATGGGACACAAATCTGATATAAATGGTTAAATTTAGGCCACACAGGGGACAGGACACAAATCTGATGTAAATGGTTAAATTTAGGCCACACAGGGGACAGGGCACAAATCTGATGTAACTGGTTAAATTTAGACCACACAGGGGACAGGACACAAATCTGATGTAAATGGTTAAATTTAGGACACACAAGGGACAGGACACAAATCTGATATAAATGGTTAAATTTAGGCCACACAGGGGATAGGACACAAATCTGATGTAAATGGTTAAATTTAGACCACACAGGGGATAGGACACAAATCTGATGTAAATGGTTAAATTTAGGCCACACAGGGGACAGGACACAAATCTGATGTAAATGGTTAAATTTAGACCACACAGGGGACAGGACACAAATCTGATGTAAATGGTTAAATTTAAACCACACAGGGGATAGGACACAAATCTGATCTAAGTGATTACATTTAGACCTCACAGGGGACAGGACACAAATCTGATGTAAATGGTTAAATTTAGACCTCACAGGGGACAGGGCACAAATCTGATGTAAATGGTTAAATTTAGACCTCACAGGGGACAGGGCACAAATCTGATGTAAATGGTTAAATTTAGGCCACACAAGGGACAGGACACAAATCTGATATAAATGATTACATTTAGACCTCACAGGGGACAGGGCACAAATCTGATGTAAATGGTTAAATTTAGGCCACACAAGGGACAGGACACAAATCTGATGTAAATGATTACATTTAGACCTCACAAGGGACAGGACACAAATCTGATATAAATGGTTAAATTTAGACCACACAGGGGACAGGGCACAAATCTGATGTAAATGGTTAAATTTAGGCCACACAAGGGACAGGACACAAATCTGATGTAAATGATTACATTTAGACCTCACAAAGGACAGGACACAAATCTGATATAAATGGTTAAATTTAGGCCACACAGGGGACAGGGCACAAATCTGATACAAATGATTAAATTTAGGCCACACAGGGGACAGGACACAAATATGATGTAAATGATTAAATTTAGGCCACACAGGGGACAGGACACAAATCTGATACAAATGATTAAATTTAGGCCACACATGGATGGGACACAAATCTGATGTAAATGGTTAAATTTAGACCACACAGGGGACAGGACACAAATCTGATGTACATGGTTAAATTTAGACCACACAGGGGATGGGACACAAATCTGATGTAAATGATTAAATTTAGGCCACACAGGGGACAGGACACAAATCTGATGTAAATGATTACATTTAGGCCACACAGGGGACAGGACACAAATCTGATGTAAATGATTAAATTTAGGCCACACAGGGGACAGGACACAAATCTGATGTAAATGGTTAAATTTAGACCACACAGGGGACAGGGCACAAATCTGATGTAAATGGTTAAATTTAGACCTCACAGGGGACAGGACACAAATCTGATATAAATGATTAAATTTAGACCACACAGGGGATGGGACACAAATCTGATGTAAATGGTTAAATTTAGGCCACACAGGGGACAGGACACAAATCTGATGTAAATGGTTAAATTTAGACCACACAGGGGATAGGACACAAATCTGATGTAAATGGTTAAATTTAGGCCACACAGGGGATAGGACACAAATCTGATGTAAATGATTAAATTTAGACCACACAGGGGATAGGACACAAATCTGATGTAAATGGTTAAATTTAGACCACACAGGGGATAGGACACAAATCTGATGTAAATGGTTAAATTTAGACCACACAGGGGATAGGACACAAATCTGATATAAATGGTTAAATTTAGACCACACAGGGAACAGGGCACAAATCTGATGTAAATGGTTAAATTTAGACCACACAGGGGACAGGACACAAATCTGATGTAAATGATTAAATTTAGACCACACAGGGGATAGGACACAAATCTGATGTAAATGGTTAAATTTAGGCCACACAGGGGATAGGACACAAATTTGATGTAAATGATTAAATTTAGACCACACAGGGGATAGGACACAAATCTGATATAAATGGTTAAATTTAGACCACACAGGGGACAGGGCACAAATCTGATGTAAATGGTTAAATTTAGACCTCACAGGAGACAGGACACAAATCTGATGTAAATGATTAAATTTAGGCCACACAGGGGATGGGACACAAATCTGATGTAAATGGTTAAATTTAGACCACACAGGGGATAGGACACAAATCTGATGTAAATGGTTAAATTTAGACCACACAGGGGATAGGACACAAATCTGATGTAAATGATTACATTTAGACCTCACAGGGGATAGGACACAAATCTGATGTAAATGGTTAAATTTAGGCCACACAAGGGACAGGACACAAATCTGATGTAAATGATTAAATTTAGACCACACAGGGGATAGGACACAAATCTGATGTAAATGGTTAAATTTAGACCTCACAGGGGACAGGACACAAATCTGATGTAAATGGTTAAATTTAGGCCACACAAGGGACAGGACACAAATCTGATATAAATGGTTAAATTTAGGCCACACACGGGACAGGGCACAAATCTGATATAAATGGTTAAATTTTGACCACACAGGGGACAGGGCACAAATCTGATGTAAATGGTTAAATTTAGACCTCACAGGGGACAGGACACAAATCTGATGTAAATGATTAAATTTAGGCCACACAGGGGATGGGACACAAATCTGATGTAAATGGTTAAATTTAGACCACACAGGGGATGGGACACAAATCTGATGTAAATTGTTAAATTTAGACCACACAGGGGATAGGACACAAATCTGATGTAAATGGTTAAATTTAGACCACACAGGGGATAGGACACCAATCTGATGTAAATGATTACATTTAGACCTCACAGGGGACAGGACACAAATTTGATGTAAATGGTTAAATTTAGACCTCACAGGGGACAGGGCACAAATCTGATGTAAATGATTAAATTTAGGCCACACAGGGGACAGGACACAAATCTGATGTAAATGATTAAATTTAGGCCACACAGGGGACAGGACACAAATCTGATGTAAATGGTTAAATTTAGACCACACAGGGGACAGGGCACAAATCTGATGTAAATGGTTAAATTTAGACCTCACAGGGGACAGGACACAAATCTGATATAAATGATTAAATTTAGACCACACAGGGGACAGGACACAAATCTGATATAAATGATTAAATTTAGACCACACAGGGGACAGGACACAAATCTGATGTAAATGGTTAAATTTAGGCCACACAGGGGACAGGACACAAATCTGATGTAAATGGTTAAATTTAGGCCACACAGGGGACAGGACACAAATCTGATGTAAATGGTTAAATTTAGGCCACACAGGGGACAGGACACAAATCTGATGTAAATGGTTAAATTTAGACCTCACAGGGGACAGGGCACAAATCTGATGTAAATGGTTAAATTTAGACCACACAGGGGACAGGGCACAAATCTGATGTAAATGGTTAAATTTAGACCACACAGGGGACAGGACACAAATCTGATGTAAATGGTTAAATTTAGGCCACACAGGGGACAGGACACAAATCTGATATAAATGGTTAAATTTAGGCCACACAGGGGGCAGGACACAAATCTGATGTAAATGATTAAATTTAGGCCACACAGGGAACAGGACACAAATCTGATGTAAATGGTTAAATTTAGACCACACAGGGGACAGGACACAAATCTGATGTAAATGATTAAATTTAGACCACACAAGGGACAGGACACAAATCTGATGTAAATGGTTAAATTTAGGCCACACAAGGGACAGGACACAAATCTGATGTAAATGGTTAAATTTAGACCACACAGGGGACAGGACACAAATCTGATGTAAATGGTTAAATTTAAGCCACACAAGGGACAGGACACAAATCTGATATAAATGGTTAAATTTAGGCCACACAGGGGACAGGACACAAATCTGATGTAAATGGTTAAATTTAGGCCACACAGGGGACAGGACACAAATCTGATGTAAATGGTTAAATTTAGACCACACAGGGGACAGGACACAAATCTGATATAAATGATTAAATTTAGACCACACAGGGGACAGGACAAAATCTGATGTAAATGATTAAATTTAGGCCACACAAGGGACAGGACACAAATCTGATGTAAATGGTTAAATTTAGGCCACACAGGGAACAGGACACAAATCTGATGTAAATGGTTAAATTTAGACCACACAGGGGACAGGACACAAATCTGATGTAAATGATTAAATTTAGACCACACAAGGGACAGGACACAAATCTGATGTAAATGGTTAAATTTAGGCCACACAAGGGACAGGACACAAATCTGATGTAAATGGTTAAATTTAGACCACACAGGGGACAGGACACAAATCTGATGTAAATGGTTAAATTTAGGCCACACAAGGGACAGGACACAAATCTGATATAAATGGTTAAATTTAGGCCACACAGGGGACAGGACACAAATCTGATGTAAATGGTTAAATTTAGGCCACACAGGGGACAGGACACAAATCTGATGTAAATGGTTAAATTTAGACCACACAGGGGACAGGACACAAATCTGATATAAATGATTAAATTTAGACCACACAGGGGACAGGACAAAATCTGATGTAAATGATTAAATTTAGGCCACACAAGGGACAGGACACAAATCTGATGTAAATGGTTAAATTTAGGCCACACAGGGGACAGGACACAAATCTGATGTAAATGGTTAAATTTGGGCCACACAAGGGTCAGGACACAAATCTGATACAAATGATTAAATTTAGACCACAAAGGGGATAGGACACAAATCTGATGTAAATGGTTAAATTTAGACCACACAGGGGACAGGACACAAATCTGATGTAAATGATTAAATTTAGACCACACAGGGGACAGGGCACAAATCTGATGTAAATGGTTAAATTTAGGCCACACAGGGGACAGGACAAACCAGTTGTAGAAATGACAAAATATCAATACAGTAAGAAAGTGATAACATTACAATCTGTAAAGGGGTATATTTATTTATTTATTTGAAATCTATCATAAAACATATCCATACAATTCTGATTCAAATATATAACTTGTGGATTGCTTGTGTATTAAAGCACTTGCACCAAAACTACTTAGTGTCATAAAATGTTCTTAGTCAAAGCTAAAAACATCTGTTTAATTTTATACATCAAAATACATTTGATTTATCAAGACACTCTTTTATTCCATATCAATCATGGGTAGAAGTCAAATAAAAGCCAATTCTGTCAAACAAGATGCAGCAAGTGGAAAAGTGTATGAAGGACTCCATAACAGAGAAACTGAAGCAAGCCAATACCTAGAACTTAATGGTAAATTAACTTTTGTTTCTTGCAATATATTTTATAAGTCTACAGTGTCATTTTAACTTGTATGTTTTAAATTATATCTTAATAAGATGGCTGTATAAAGTTAATAATTATGTTATGTCCATATATTCAGTATGTACCAAATTTATTTTAGTGTGTATGCTTTCATTCTCATAGATACTAGAAATTAACCTGTGCCAAAGAATTCTAGTTCTTCGCCCCTTATGTCACATGACCAATGCCTAGGTCGTGACAGTAAGAATTTTAATTTTAGGAAATATTCAGGGACCAAATTAATCTTTCATTGCTAGTAATGCTTGGGATCATTTACGATTTAATAGTGGGTATAAAATGGAACATCTTATCTAACATGAACAAGATGAATTTGAAAATGGTGATTACATAAAGTGATGACATAGGGTTTTGTACTTTATTAATTTAGTTAAATCAACAGTTAGACGAAACCTGGGAAATGGAGACAAGATATTGGATTAATTACTTGTCGGATAAATAATCCCATATGTGGTCTTATGTTATTATTGTGCATTTGCTGTTAAAGCTCCCAAGTGGTTATTACTTCAGCTTGAAGGGAAAAAAACCCTGATATCTTGGAAGGGAATATAAACCCCTTATATCATGTTGGAAGGGAATAGAAACCCAAGTAGCATGTTGGAAGGGAATAGAAACCCCATATATCATGTTGGAAGGGAATAGAAACCCCAGGTAGCATGTTGGAAGGGAATTTAGGGGGAAAAATCCCCTGATAGCATGTTGGAAGGGAATAGAAACCCCATATATTATGTTGGAAGGGAATAGAAACCCCAGATAGCATGTTGGAAGGGAATAGAAACCCCATATATCATGTTGGAACAGAATAGAAACCCCAGATAGCATGTTGGAAGGGAATAGAAACCCCAGGTAGCATGTTGGAAGGGAATTTAAGGAGGAAAAATAAAACTTATATCATGTTGGAAGGGAATAGAAACCCCTTATATCATGTTGGAAGGGAATAGAAACCCCAGATAGCATGTTGGAAGGGAATAGAAACCCCATATATCATGTTGGAATGGAATAGAAACCCCAGATAGCATGTTGGAAGGGAATTTAAGGGGGGAAAAAAACCCTGATAGCATGTTGGAAGGGAATAGAAACCCCATATATCATGTTGGCAGGGAATAGAAACTCCAGGTAGCATGTTGGAAGGGAATTTAAGGAGGAAAAAAAAACTGATATCATGTTGGAAGGGAATAGAAACCTC
The DNA here is from genome assembly GCA_028554795.2 of Sinohyriopsis cumingii. NCBI lineage: Eukaryota > Metazoa > Mollusca > Bivalvia > Unionida > Unionidae > Sinohyriopsis > Sinohyriopsis cumingii. The sequence continues at coordinate 165,776 of JAPYKE020000029.1, read as the reverse complement.
ATATATTATGTTGGAAGGGAACAGAAAGGAATAGAAACCATAGATGTCATGTTGGAATGGAATAGAAACCCCTGATATCATGTTGGAAGGGAACAGAAACCCCATATATCATGTTGGAAGGGTATAGAAACCCCAGATATCGTGTTGGAAGGGAATAGAAACCCCATATGTCACGTTGGAAGGGAATAGAAACCCCAATATATGGTACATAAACATGATGTGAATATGGAATAAATCATCATAAATTGATATTTCCATGTATTTATTAATTTTCTTCTACCTGTATTATTTACAAATTAAATAAATCAAATTTTTGATCAAGAAATCAATATTCTGATTTGTATAGTATTTTAATTATTTTATGATGCTGTATCTTGCACTTTTCATTTTTCACCAGATATTGCATTGGAAGAGAACAGAAATGCCAATTTAAGGTACAGGTGCTTGATAAGAATATTGAATAAAATGTAATAGTGATATTTACAATTATTTAATTTTAATCCACTAAGTGTATTACTGAATATATAAATCAAGTATTCAAATTAGAAATCAACAAATCAATTTTGTTTCATTTCATTTAATATTTTCCTAAAGCCAGTACATTTACATAGGCCACTGGAATATAATCACTGACATTAGGAAGTAATCAGTTGCTAAACCATTTTTTAACAAAATGAAGTAAACTTTACATACAAAAAGACATTTGAGAAATTCTTTTTAACCGTTCATTTTCAGCAGTGTTAATATATCTAGTAATTATTCCAATTTCTAATTTAAGGCCTCCAGAAAATGATTCCTATGAAAAGTTGCAACCCTATGCAAATAATGACATGCAGATGTATAGCTCACTGAAGATTCCCAAAACATCCAAAGGTAACTTCATGAGAAATTTATTTCATTTTCTTGAACTGTACTTACTCAGAAATTAAAATGAGTAGATCCAAATCATGTAAGATAATTAATATTATTTATAGGCTTTTTGACCAATACAAGGAAATCCCTGTCAAGGGGTTACATTATTTGTCTCCACACAAGGTTCTGCTAAGGGGGGAATATAACCCTGTGACTGGGATTTCCTTGACTCAGTACAAACATCAACATAGATTATATTTCATACCCATTTATTTTCTTTTAAATTAAAGCAGCCATGCACATTTTCAACATAGTTCAAATCACAGTATTCATCAGGAACTATTTTTGCCACTCAATCTGTATAATGGTTGTCTGGTTTTGCACTCTTATCAAAGTCTGAATAAGAATCTAGGTGTATATACTGCTGTTAGAAAAAATGCAAGAAAAAAATCCAACTTATACTGGTTACATGTTACAAGTATAGCATCATGAGCATCTCAAGCCATGTGTGTTTATTTTGTAAACAAGCACTAATATGATTATGTTAATGAGGGCAGAGGAGTGCCACGTTGACAAAAGTTTTATGTATGAGGAAATAGAAACATAAAATCACTTCATAATACTGTATTATCACATATAATTTATGGATGTCAGGTGAAAATAACAATAGGAAATTAATATCTTGTATACAGATAACTTTTAAATTTCTTCAGTTCAAATTCGCACAAAAGTTATTTTGTAGGCAATGGTAATGTAAAATACACACCTAAGCCTAACGAAGTTGTAATGACTGTGAGGGGAGTTAAATGCATGATATTCTAGGATATATTTTGTCCTGGAAAGTGGCATGTGTTGTTCTTACTGGTACAGTGATTCGCAACATGGAAATCTGCATGTGGAATAGTGTGTAGACTGATGAATGAATCACTCTGATTGGTAAGTGCAGGAATTTTCATTTGTTTACAATGTTTGATTGATCTGGGACTGGTTGGAAGTGTTTGACAAAGTTTGAAGAGTTAGATACTTTTAGCTACATTTAATGATGCTAACCTGAAAATTTACTACATTACAGATATGATAAAATTCAACATGATGTGTGTGATTTCCAGCAGAATACCCACTAATTAAACTATATATATTTTGTATGGTGTGTTATCAGAGGTGGAGAGACCTTAAGTTGCTTTATGATTTAATTTCTTTTTGTTATATATCTGGTCTTGTTTGTTGTTTGATTTTATAGCAACTCTGTCAGAGACAACATAGGAAAACGATGTTTTTTCATTTTAAAAGTAGTTCCTAGCTCATGGAGACCATGACTGAGACGACCTGTCTGAGACAACCAGACAGAGATAAGAAATGTAAGGTTAGCAAAACAGCGAGAATGATTTCTCTGTCACATGGGTGAGTTCATGGAGTCCTATATAGTTGTCTCCAGTTGGCTTGGAATACATAGTGTTTGATTGCATTCGACATCATTTTGCTCATTTACAGTATTCAGATATATCGCGTGCAGGAGGTATTTGTGTCATGCTTTGTCAATCCGCCCAGTTGTCATTGCTCTACGCTTTCTGTTTCCCTTAAAAATTAAACAGGTTACTAAACTTGATCTCAATGCATTAGGTTTTGGGTTGATATATCAGCTTACATGGCAGTGTCTAAATTTATACACATCTGTTTCGCTAACTGTTTAAAGTTGACATGTTTTTAATTGGAATATCAGTAAACAGTGGATGTCATTCCAACACTGTCCACATTGGTCTGATGAATATATACTTCCAATACCTATTATTAATGTGTATTCAGTCATGTAAGTGTAGAGTTATAAATGGCTAGTGAGTTTAAAGAGATATTTGATTATATTCCACATCAGCATAGATGGCTGAAGTTTGCAATTCAGTCTTTCTGTAATCATTGAAAACTATATTTCTGAAGCTTATATTGTATTCATGAACTTCAAATTCATATTAAGTTCATTAATGGAATAAATATTTAGATTTGGTCAAGTAGACTAGACAGAAATTTTGACATTAATTTACTTAGAGTCCGTGTGTGTGTGTGTGTAATTTGGATTTTAACTTAGTTTTAATGGGTTTTTCAGTCATATCGCTACGATGTTGGCAGTGTGACAGTTTATAGTGATGTTTAGCACTGGGGCATCATGCCGCAGATATGTAGCATGATGTCCCACCCAGTCACATTATCCTGACACTTGGCCAACCAGTCCTAACACTAACCTCTTAATGCTAAGCGCCAAGCAAGGCAGCTGTGTGTACCATTTTTGTAAGTCTTTGGTATGACTCGGCCAGGGATCAAACCCACGACCTCCCGCATCCAAGGCAGATGCTCTAACCACTAGGCCACCAGAGTAGTTTACTTAGAGACAAGTTTGATATTAGCCTCATTTCTCTTTCAAACTAAAAAATGATGAAATGTATGTGCACAAATCTTGATAACATTTTTACCACTAGTTTATTTTGCTTAATGATATATATTATCAAAGCATATTTCATTCATGTGTAACACCTTGTATATATTCATTTTTGTTTGATATAAATTTTATCTTTCTAAAAATTATTTATTCAGATGCATGCAAAGATATTTATAGTCATTTATTAATATACTTTTTCTATTACTTACAGATTCTGATGAAAAATATGAAAATACATGGATAAAATGAAATGACACAACTAATGAGTACCATTAAAATTGAATGGAGAATTTCAGAAGCTATTGTCTCAAGTTTATAGCCTAATTAACATCACTGGAATATACATTTGTAGAAAGATATGAATTTGTTATTGCATGTATACAGGTAATGTTGAAAAAGAACATAATAGATTTTCATTGACAATGCTATTGCAATATTTGAGATCTTTTAAATTTTGTGTTTTTGCCACATTGTTCATATGTTGTTAAACCTTTTCTCACATGGATTATTGCAGAAGGAAAATATTTTTAAAATTTTTATTTTTAAAATCTTTTTTGTAAATAGTAGCATTAAGATTACTCACATTTATTCACTTTTATAATTCTGACACATCATTACATTCCTAAAAAAACAGGATAATTGGCCTAATAAACAGATCACTGGTATAATAACCAGGTCATTGACATAATAACTAGAACCAGAAATAAAGTAAAACCAACAATATAATTAAAAGCCAGTGTGTTATTTATTTCTGTAAGATACAAATAGAAAATTCAAAATACACAGTTTTGTCAACTAAATTTCCAGTTAATCCTAAATGTCCTGACACAAGTCCAAATTATAGAATGCTATGAATGAATTCCAATAGTTTCCAGTCCAAAATGTCTTTGAGCTATAAAAGTCCAAATTATAGAATGCTCTGAATGAATTCCAATAGTTTCCAGTCCAAAATGTATTTGAGCTATAAAAAGTCCAAATTATAGAATGCTCTGAATGAATTCCAATAGTTTCCAGTCCAAAATGTCTTTGAGCTATAAAAGTCCAAATTATAGAATGCTCTGAATGAATTCCAATAGTTTCCAGTCCAAAATGTCTTTGAGCTATAAAAATCCAAATTATAGAATGCTCTGAATGAATTCCAATAGTTTCCAAATTATAGAATGCTCTGAATGAATTCCAATAGTTTCCAGTCCAAAATGTCTTTGAGCTATAAAAGTCCAAATTATAGAATGCTCTGAATGAATTCCAATAGTTTCCAGTCCAAAATGTCTTTGAGCTATAAAAATCCAAATTATAGAATGCTCTGAATGAATTCCAATAGTTTCCAAATTATAGAAAGCTCTGAATGAATTCCAGTAGTTTCCAAATTATAGAATGCTCTGAATGAATTCCAGTAGTTTCCAGTCCAAAATGTCTTTGAGCTATAAAAGTCCAAATTATAGAATGCTCTGAATGAATTCCAATAGTTTCCAGTCCAAAATGTCTTTGAGCTATAAAAGTCCAAATTATAGAATGCTCTGAATGAATTCCAATAGTTTCCAGTCCAATATGTCTTTGAGCTATAAAAATCCAAATTATAGAATGCTCTGAATGAATTCCAATAGTTTCCAGTCCAAGATGTATTTGAGCTATAAAAGTCCAAATTATAAAATGCTCTGAATAGATTCCAATAGTTTCCAGTCCAAAATGTCTTTGAGCTATAAAAGTCCAAATTATAGAATGCTCTGAATGAATTCCAATAGTTTCCAGTCCAAAATGTCTTTGAGCTATAAAAAGTCCAAATTATAGAATGCTCTGAATGAATTCCAATAGTTTCCAGTCCAAAATGTCTTTGAGCTATAAAAAGTCCAAATTATAGAATGCTCTGAATGAATTCCAATAGTTTCCAGTCCAAAATATCTTTGAGCTATAAAAAATCTAAAGTAATGCATTAATCCAAAGGTCAATGAGTGCTTTAGTAACTCAGTGAATAAATTAAATACATAAATAATTTCACTTTGATCATTTTTTATTTCAACAGCATAACTATAAAGTCTAGTCACAAACATTCCCTGAGACTGATCTAAAACAGGAATTTAATTATGTTTCTATCAGCTTCCTATTTATACACACTTGACCTAGGACATAAAATAAAGTGAAACATTCCAGAGAAAATTCCAGTTTAATTGTAAACATGATTGAACCTAGAATGTTCCAAATTCAAATGCTATGTAAACATTATATTTACAACTTACACTCATGGACAAAAGTGAGCTATGTAAACATGCTGTTTGCATTATTTAAAATACAACTTAAAAAATAATGCATTGTCTAATATCAAGGAAGGACATCAAGGAAAGACAAGCATGGTCTAATATCAAGGAAGGACATGCATGGTCTGATATCAAGGAAGACATGCATGGTCCAATATCAAGGAAGGACATCAAGGAAAGACATGCATGGTCTAATATCAAGGAAGGACATCAAGGAAGGACATGCATGGTCTAATATCAAGGAAAGACATGCATGGTCTAATATCAAGGAAGGACATCAAGGAAAGACAAGCATGGTCTAATATCAAGGAAGGACATGCATGGTCTGATATCAAGGAAGACATGCATGGTCCAATATCAAGGAAGGACATCAAGGAAAGACATGCATGGTCTAATATCAAGGAAGGACATCAAGGAAGGACATGCATGGTCTAATATCAAGGAAAGACATGCATGGTCTAATATCAAGGAAGGACATCAAGGAAAGACATGCATGGTCTAATATCAAGGAAGGATATCAAGGAAAGACATGCATTGTCTGATATCAAGGAAGGACATCAAGGAAAGACATGCATGGTCTAATATCAAGGAAGGACATCAAGGAAAGACATACATGGTCAAATATCAAGGAAAAACATCAAGGAAAGACATGCATTGTCTAATATAAAGGAATCGACATCAAGGAAAGACATGCATGGTCTAATATCAAGGAAGGACATCAAGGAAGGACATGCATGGTCTACTATCAAGGATGGATATCAAGGAAGGACATCAAGGAAAGACATGCATTGTCTAATATCAAGGAAGGATATCAAGGAAAGACATGCATGGTCTAATATCAAGGAAGGACATCAAGGAAGGACATGCATGGTCTAATATCAAGGAAAAACATCAAGGAAAGACATGCATTGTCTAATATCAAGGAAGGACATCAAGGAAGGACATGCATGGTCTAATATCAAGGAAGAACATCAAGGAAGGACATGCATGGTCTAATATCAAGGAAAAACATCAAGGAAAGACATGCATTGTCTAATATCAAGGAAGGACATCAAGGAAAGACATGCATGGTCTAATATCAAGGAAGGACATCAAGGAAATACATGTATGGTCTAATATCAAGGAAAGACATGCATGGTCTAATATCAAGGAAGGATATCAAGGAAAGACATGCATGGTCTAATATCAAGGAAGGACATCAAGGAAGGACATGCATGGTCTAATATCAAGGAAAAACATCAAGGAAAGACATGCATTGTCTAATATCAAGGAAGGACATCAAGGAAAGACATGCATGGTCTAATATCAAGGAAGGACATCAAGGAAGGACATGCATGGTCTAATATCAAGGAAAAACATCAAGGAAAGACATGCATTGTCTAATATCAAGGAAGGACATCAAGGAAAGACATGCATGGTCTAATATCAAGGAAGGACATCAAGGAAGGACATGCATGGTCTAATATCAAGGAAGGACATCAAGGAAGGACATGCATGGTCTAATATCAAGGAAAGACATGCATGGTCTAATATCAAGGAAGGACATCAAGGAAAGACATGCATGGTCTAATATCAAGGAAGCACATCAAGGAAAGACATGCATTGTCTGATATCAAGGAAAGACATGCATGGTCTAATATCAAGGAAGGACATCAAGGAAATACATGTATGGTCTAATATCAAGGAAAGACATGCATGGTCTAATATCAAGGAAGGATATCAAGGAAAGACATGCATGGTCTAATATCAAGGAAGGACATCAAGGAAGGACATGCATGGTCTAATATCAAGGAAAAACATCAAGGAAAGACATGCATTGTCTAATATCAAGGAAAGACATCAAGGAAAGACATGCATGGTCTAATATCAAGGAAGGACATCAAGGAAGGACATGCATGGTCTACTATCAAGGATGGATATCAAGGAAGGACATCAAGGAAAGACATGCATGGTCTAATATCAAAGAAGGACATGCACTAAGTTGAACTTTAAAGCCTAATGAAGGACGTACTATTTCAGATAAAAATACTCCTGTCATACCCTTTCCATCTTAGTTACAGATAAAATCATAATACAAAGAACTATAAAGCAAATAAACCGTTTTTAATCATTTATTAAAACTACACGATTTACTGACATACAAAATCCAGTACAGATAATCCATTAAACAGTTGATCTTCAATAATATTGTCATACCAATGCATAACTGTGTTACCTAGTGGATAGAAATTGAAATATTTTGCTGCTGTTGTATTAGATCTGAAAATTTTAAGATTTTATATATTATTTTTGTAATATTTTCTTTAAAATAAAAAGAGATATTTTGTAATGTTGTAATAATACAATACTTATGAAATGTGTGTGTATATATATATATATATATATATATATATATATATATATATATATATATATATATATATATATTCCAAGTTAGTGTGAGTGGATATGATATTGTTTCTAATCTACTAATATTGAAAAAGTATAATGTGGTTTGCAATGCATCACAGTGCGAGTTTTCTTGGCATTACTCATGTACTTGAACCAGGGTGGCAAAGTGGTCTGAGGCACTTGCCTTTACAGATCACAGATATTTTTACCTCTGTCTGCATGGGTCTGAGCCTCATCTCAGCCATTGTGGGTATTTAAGAAAGCTTGCCAGTAGCTTCACTTTGGTTGGTGATTGGTTGTTCCCAGGTTCTTCCTTCACCAAACAATATTCTCTGCTATTTATCATATGCTGACAAAACGCACTCAACCAAATCAACCAAGCCTGTGCATGCTTCATTTCACAATTCTGATAAACCCATTGGGTGACATTACAATATGTACACTAGAATCAGGGCATGAAATCAGATAAAATGTTCCACAAAGCTGTCTACATTGATTCATCAAATTTCATTCACAAATAGTCAGGCCATGGCATGTACTGAAATAATGGCTGTCCTAGATTAAATTATAATTAATACCAGAAAGGGGATTATTTGGGTGATAGGGTTTGGAATTAGGGGATGGGATGTTTATTTAACATTAATTCTGAAAGGGCATCCAAATTATAAAAGCCTATCAGCACTGATGCATAGCATATCTACAGGTTCTAAAGCACTGCCAGGTGAAATTTCAGCGCATTGGTACCATGGTAAAAGACCCTTGACAGAAACTTTGTACCTGCTTTTAGCACATTGGTACCATGGTAAAAGACCCATGGCAGGTACTTGTAACTGCTTTTAGCACATTAGTACCATGGCAAAAGACCCTTGACAGATACTTTGTACCTGCTTTTAGCACATTAGTACCATGGCAAAAGACCCTTGACAGATACTTTGTACCTGCTTTTAGCACATTGGTACCATGTTAAAAGACCCTTGACAGATACTTTGTACCTGCTTTTAGCACATTGGTACCATGTTAAAAGGCCCATGACAGATAATTTGTCCCTGCTTTTAGCACATTGGTACCATGTTAAAAGACCCTTGACAGATACTTTGTACCTGCTTTTAGCACATTAGTACCATGGCAAAAGACCCTTGACAGATACTTTGTACCTACTTTTAGCACATTAGTACCATGGCAAAAGAACCTTGACAGATACTTTGTACCTGCTTTTAGCACATTGGTACCATGTTAAAAGACCCATGACAGATAATTTGTCCCTGCTTTTAGCACATTGGTACCATGTTAAAAGACCCGTGACAGATAATTTGTCCCTGCTTTTAGCACATTGGTACCATGTTAAAAGACCCTTGACAGATACTTTGTACCTGCTTTTAGCACATTAGTACCATGGCAAAAGACCCTTGACAGATACTTTGTACCTACTTTTAGCACATTAGTACCATGGCAAAAGAACCTTGACAGATACTTTGTACCTGCTTTTAGCACATTGGTACCATGTTAAAAGACCCGTGACAGATAATTTGTCCCTGCTTTTAGCACATTGGTACCATGTTAAAAGACCCGTGACAGATAATTTGTCCCTGCTTTTAGCACATTGGTACCATGTTAAAAGACCCTTGACAGATACTTTGTACCTGCTTTTAGCACATTAGTACCATGGCAAAAGACCCTTGACAGATACTTTGTACCTACTTTTAGCACATTAGTACCATGGCAAAAGACCCTTGACAGATACTTTGTCCCTGCTTTTAGCACATTGGTACCATGTTAAAAGACCCTTGACAGATACTTTGTCCCTGCTTTTAGCACATTGGTACAATGGTAAAAGACACTTGACAGATACTTTGTACCTGCTTTTAGCACATTGGTACCATGGCAAAAGACCCTTGACAGATACTTTGTACCTGCTTTTATTTTAGCACATTAGTACCATGGCAAAAGACCCTTGACAGATACTTTGTCCTTGCTTTTAGCACATTGGTACCATGTTAAAAGACCCTTGACAGATACTTTGTTCCTGCTTTTAGCACATTGGTACCATGTTAAAAGACCCTTGACAGATACTTTGTTCCTGCTTTTAGCACATTAGTACCATGTTAAAAGACCCTTGACAGATACTTTGTCCTTGCTTTTAGCACATTGGTGCCATGTTAAAAGACCCTTGACAGATACTTTGTTCCTGCTTTTAGCACATTGGTACCACTATAAAAGACCTTTGACAGATACTTTGTCCCTGCTTTTAGCACATTGATACAATGGTGCACTACCCTTGACAGATACTTTGTACCAGCTTTTAGCACATTGGTATCATGGTAAAAGACCCTTGACAAATACTTTGTACATGCTTAGCTGTTCATGTTTTATGAATGTGCAACTTAAAGTTCTGTTTGTTTTGTTTCAAACATAACCAATTTTCCAAGGTCAGTCTTTGTTAAGACTGCTATCTGTGCATTTAGTGTATTTGCCTTCCTACAATAATAAGCAAATCAGTTGCAAAGTGCTTTGAGGTAGTGATATATTAAAATTACTTTCTAGTGGCATTACATTTATAGCTGAACAGAGCTTATGTTCCCTTCACTCACCCCATTGTATACATATACAGTTAGAATGCCTTTCGATCTACTAAAGTCGTGAAGATAAACAGAGAAAGGCCTACAAATCATCTTGAACGAAGATATCTACATAAGGAGTGAGTTGAAAGCCAGATTTAATACCTTAGATGTTAAAATAAATCTCAGAGCTGACTATCTAACTGCTACTGGAATTCAGCTAAATGCAATGTCTTGATAAAATGCATCAGACTCTGTATAGGTTACTGTGCTCATATGGGCACTGAAGTACAAAAATATAAGCATTGACCTTTGACTTGACAACAAGATCATTTATGACTGGTTTTCAAACCTTTTCTTTACAAAATACCAGTAGTTTTGTGGTTAAATTAAAACCATTGTTATTTAGAAACAATTACATATTGGTGGAAGTGTTTTGGTGAATACACTCATATCAATAACCGTCTTGTGTTCTAGAATAGTCATACCAACAATGATTTCAGTATGTCCACTGTAGTACTATAAATTGTTAGGTTTTTAGGCTCTAATAAACTGTAACAAGAAAAGACTAAAGACAACAAGCTTTGTAAAATTTAACAAATAATTTATTTCCCTAGAAAACAAGGTAAAAAAGGAAAAAAGAACTTACGGTTTTAAGAATCAAATCCAAAAATAATTCAAGAATTAAACATTAGAAGTCCTAGTAATAATTTTCTTTAATGAATTAGAGTTTGAGTCCTGATGAAAATCCAAAATGTAAGGTGATGTATGTTATAGCCAGTGTATTACTGATCTGTCTACATTTCTTTGTTGTACCACGAAAAATAATATTCTGGTGATTGAATTCTGAATAAAAGTGCATTAAATGTTTTTGTCTAAAATTTCTGAATGAGCACTTAAATATTCTCCGGGGATATAATTAATCTCTAGAAACCATATAATTTAAAAAAAATTAAAATGTAACTCCAACTGGTCACAACAGAAAAAACCCACCTTGATATCTATGTTTAGAAGCCCAACTGAGGTTATTTCTTAAAACATTGGTATTAAACCTGACTACTGCGCAATTCTTGTAAAACCAGAATTTTGAAATAGAGGCTATTGCATGTGAAAACTAGTGTACATCTAGTACAGCCTCGATTCCACCCAAAAATCACACATTAAGAATAATTAAAAAAAAAGAAGTTGTTTACTCGAACTGTTGCTAAGTTTGAATCAAGGTCAGGAACTATGTCAGCATTAAGATACAAAGTTCTGTTTTTAGTGTGTTTACAAGAAAACAGTCGGGGCAAACTAATTTCTGGAAAATGTCAAATTCCAGTAAACAAATTACATTACTATAACATGTAATGGAATTAAAAAAGTAATTTTAAAACTAACAAATAAACAATTGAATTAAATCAATATACATAACAAAATGTTTAGATTAGGACAATATCATTCAGAGTCATCTTCATATTGCTATAGTATTTGAGTGAAAAATCCATATTGATATGATCATCCATTTACAAGGAGTCACTATATACAGAATTTCTAGATGACATTGAAGTCAGTCACACTGGGTTTGGATCATCCTCAGTTTAACATAATACCAGCAATACATTGGCAAAATAAAATATTTTAGTAAACTGTGATTTGGTTTCAGTATATTTTGAGAATATTGGCATTCAGTTGCCCTTGTAAGACAATCTTAAACAAATTTATGCTCATATTTTTCATCAACTAAACATCCATATTTGCCATTGCTTGTTTATGTAAGGTTTAGAGCATTAAAATACTTTTCTGGATTTGTTTATATCCAGAAAGACGCCAGCTGTAAATGAGTTTATTTTATTTGAATGTAGTTAAAATAAGTTATCAAATATGTATGATGTTATTTGGAAAGTCCTGTGTAATGCCATCAATCAGATTTTCAAAGTTCAGAAATACATGTCATTTACATTTACTGCACTGCAATAATTTAAGATTCAAGACTAAGGAATAAAATATATGTAAGATTCAAAATGCATCTTTTCTCATTCAGAACACCCGCATACACTCTGTGAAATTCTCAAAAGACATGCTGTTTCTCTCTGTGACATGCCTTATTTTTTCTCAGGATGTGCCCTCTTTTCATATTCTGGTAGCTGTGGCCAAACTGTACAATAGTTTAAAGGTTAGTCTTAAGTAAACAGACTAGAAAGCCAGTGTGATTAATTAACAATTAATCCTTATATCTTGTGAGAAGGACTGGCCCTTTGACATGTAAGCAACAGCAATTTATTGGCATATTAATGATACCCTAAATGTGCGGTCTCAAGCAACTATTTTCCCCACATTTTATACCCCACCTTATTTCCCTATTGTCAGCTCGTAAGGCATTTAACATTGTTTATTAAATAACATATGTAAGGGTATTCTGAATCAGCTTTTAAGGGCACATATTCTGATATTGTGATATTTTTTTAAATTCCTTTCAATCTAATTGTGGTCATTAATGTATGTATATTTGGTATAGTAAAGCCAAGTAGTTTACCCATGTAAAATTATTTCGTGGGAATGGAGATGCTACAGCATTCACGCTGATCATTCATCGACTGAAAATAACTGCTTACAATTTTATTTATGTGGTCTTTTTTGTTGCGTTTTTTTTTTTTTTTTTGTAAATTGTGGGGAAGAAAAAAATTCCATAAATTTACTTAATAGTTTTAAACTTAAAATTATATTTACTGAAGAATTATTTCATCAAAAAATATTCCAAAGTTGAAAGATAGAATATGGCTTATGTGGATTGCGCATATATATATATATATATATATATATATATATATATATATATATATATATCACTATTTATCACCGAGTACACTTTGTCCATAGTGTGTGTAGTTTCATACATTTTATATTATAACAAGTTAAAATAATCCTTGATGTGATTCTGATTGGTCCAAATAAGACCATGAAATTAATGTGTAGTATTCTCATTACTGATATGGTTGTGATTGTGGAATAACTTTTTTTTTACCCAGCCTTCAGGAATTCTTCGTTTTGATTGAAAATTTTTGGCCATCATTTTTTTATATTCAACTCACAAAAGGGATTGGGCTAATTTGGTCTCGTCTATTTCAATGTTGCCAATTTACCCCCACATAGATTTGTTATGTATAACATAACATGAAAAATGGCAAAACCCTCAAGACAAGAACAATAACAACAAGACTACGGGTATTGCTCAGATGATAGCGAGGGTGGGGGTGGGGATCGAGGGGCTATATATAGGTAGCATTTAATCCACCCTATATACAAGCTTGGTTTAAATGTGAACTTACTGAAGTAAATAAACTCACCTTTGTTCACAGAAGAATGTGGACATAAACCGGTCTCCCCAACTGAGAGAACTTTATCCGAGCACAGCATATTTATGCAGTAAATATGTGATGCAAGTCCGACTCAGAAAGAAATTTGTTTATGTCTTCTGTACAATCTAATGTTACAAATCAAATACTGCAAATAACTGGTTACAAATACATTACAATAAATGTGTATTTCTGCATCCAGTAATCTTTTTTTAACAAAAATATCTCACAATGTAATGTTTAGCTGTGATGTAAAATTTCCATGTAAACACTGGCAATGTGTTGTGTAGGCCATCACAAACCGGCACTTTGCCGCGTATCAGATAATGTGACATCACACGCATTGGACATTTTGCGTTGATGAATGGTTCTTCTTTGATTTATAGTTAGCAAAAATGTATACCTTATTTGCCGGCCTAAAAGATGATACTTTTTGGCCAGAATATCTTGCCTTCTTCTTATACTCTGAATCAACTTATAAATGGATTATGTCATCTAAATTGCTTTATATTTTTCGTATGGAAACTAAATCTCCAAGAGTACAAAAATAATGAGTAAAAGTTATTTCATTTTTGGGAAGAAATTGTGCATGAACAAATATACGCTCCTGCATTTAATATTTTAAACATTTACATGATCGTCAGTATTAAAAATTACCATGCATCAGTTGTAATTGCACTAAAGAAGCATCCACCAATAATGTACGTTGTTTGTAATATATGTTGTTTAGATTTAATTACATATATGTGCATTAGAATTTACAAGTTAGAGAAAGAATAGCTATGACAAAGACATATTCCATAAATTTTCTTCTTAGCTGTATTGATCAAATAATCCGTATGCCCCATCGAGAGCGGCAGACAGACATATGTCTTCACGATTGTAATTCTGTATTGTTTACTTTCCTGATGACCTATTTTACTTTTGTACAGTTGCTGTACCATATTCCATTATCAATTAATACCACTAATTAGGCAATTCCTTCTAATTTTTTGTTTCCACTTCCATTATTAAAAGAATCACATAGCTTTGTAGTGGTATTTACATTCTACTTAAATATGCTATAGCTGTATTCAGTCATTCCAAGCTAACACCTGTTTGAGATTAAGATTCTGCAGACAGATCAGATTAGCAAGGCTGCCAATAGGGAAATGAGGCTATCCATGGGTACTATGAATACTGTACCATCTAGTTAAAGGAAATGCCAGGTGGTAACTATTGTAAATTTCACAGCCAGTGCCATTTTTTAACTTGCTAATGGAACCGACACCAGTTTAAAGTACATCTTGCATGAGCAAAGATCAAAAACAATTGCTGCCTAAGTAGAAAAAGAGTACGTGCACTTTAAACAAAATCTTAATTGCTGGAAATGGAGAGGTCGTTATACTTGCAAAGAAAATTAGCATGCAAAATGGATATTCTTGGAATTTTACCTAATTGAGACTAGATGGATATAACTATTGTGAATATTTAAACCCTGAAGGAGTATGGTATTATTTTGATAGTTTACATTTACTGTGTCATTTATTAATGGTTTCTCTCTTTGACAAAAGGTTCATCAACACGGCAATAAGTTAAAATAGAGCAAAAAAGTCCACAAATCGGACCATATTTTATTTTGACCACGAAGTGCAAAAAGAAAAATGCGATGGAATACATATGCACCCTTCTCTCTGTATCTCTCTTATCCTCCACCCCAACCCCCAAAAATGCATTTTAGTATTAATGATGCAATTTCCCTATTGCTGGTAATCTGAAATAGTATATTAATGAAACCGTAAGGTCTTATATTTTAATTTCATACAGTTTTATCCTATCTGTAACTCGATACATTTTTGGGTCAACATTGTTATATGTAGCTAAAAGTACATAATACATTTAAAATACATCTTGTGAAACAAATTAAGTACTTTTAGTTACATTTAGTGATCCTGACTGGAAAGGTTACTGAGTTACAGGTAGGAAAAAATTCACGATACTATGTGGAATGAAGTGACAAACACAATCAGAGGTGTTGATCTTTTGTGTACATATATTAAAATATCAGGCTTTGCTATTGAAGACCACCTACCTGTTAGATGCACTATCCAGGCATTTGATCTATTCATGTTACAGTATCTACCAAATCTTTCACTGTAAAAGAAACTAGCATGTCCAATGGGAAAAGGGCTATTATGAGTGAGATGACTTTGACAGGTAAAGCAATTTTTTTTTACATAAATAGCATCAACCCTACCACAAGATTTTCAACACTAAGTCATCTAACAACTGTCTGCAGAGTAATTTTTTTTTACCAATAATCGCTTTAATGTAACCATGGCAAATAGACTACTTTTGTTTGTATAGTTTAATATTGAGACATCTGTTGGTCACAAGTCGGAGATATGCCTCATGCCAGTCATAGGAAGAGGATGAATATATTGGAAACAAATAATGTGTCATATACTCATAAATAACATAGACAGATTAGAATTTAACACACATAAAAAAAAACATATTTCTTCTGTCAGGAGAGAGAGACAGCAAGATTGAGACTGCACATAAGAGATGTATTAACATACTGAAATTATGGTCTAGGTAAACAAATATTAGGATCCAGTACTAAATTTCAGTACAAACTCCATTCTCTCTTATGAAATCAAATTCATTTTTCTAATTTTCCCTTTCAGTAATGAAATTCTTTATTTTCAATCAACAATACTTGAACATGTATTCATTATTTGTTTCAGTATGGAGAATGATAGTTACATGTTATATAGCCCATATATATATATATATATCTTTCTCCTTGGTCATTATTCCTCAAACATGCTCTTTAGTGTGTGTATATATATATATATATATATATACAGTTTATCTTATATATACTTTCTCATTTGTCATTATTCCTCAAACATCCTCTTTAGTGGTATATATTTATATAATTGAAGACAGATTTCATTCCCATCCCTATGTATACATATTCAGTTAGCCATGTATAATTTATAATACATTTTTATGAAGGCTAGATGTAACTGGCCATAATAAATAGAGAAAGACATCAAATAGTTTGAAAGAATCTCTCAAAGTTAGTGATGTTGTACTGACCAAACTAAACACAAAGAAACCATGACATATCCCATTTTATCCTTTTTTTTAAAAATTCTTTCTAACTGCAGGATGTTGGGTCATCATTTATATTTTGGGGAATTTCTTCATCAAATATACACTACTTGAACAGTTCCAGTCAGTTTCTTCACCAAACTGTTATTGCACTGTGGTCATTTGGAATCCCAGGCATTTATTTAAACAGACATTAACAAATACCTTGACATTTATCTTGAAGTAGTCTAGAATTTGTCTATAAGCTTTTAAGTGTATTTTTTAATAATTCTTTGCAAGTCATTTGTTATGGTTTTTCCAATGTTTAACAGGTTCAGACTGCATTAGTGTATTGTATATTTATGTGCACAAGCATTATTACTTTTCTCATTTTGTTAACTTTCATTAGGGAAGTTATGGAGTTGGTGGGTCCAACTTTGATGACAAGGGAATACTAATGAAGTTGTAGGGAGATAGGACTGTTGCTGTTCTTGTTTTGTTGTTTTGTGGGGTTTAACGCAATTTGTCAGCACAAGATAGGCTATATATGGCGGCTAGTATAAATGGTGGAGGAAGAACGGTAAGAAAGTAAGTTTTCTTTATAATTACTGTAAATTCTTTTTATACCCATTCCTTTTTCCATCCTACCCTACATTTTCTCTTATTGATATATAGAACTATTACATGAAGGTTATATACATTATTTTAACATAGATTTTCACATTTGTGTTCAGATTCCCACACATGCATATCCTAAGTAAACTTTTAACATTACATTTCCCGTTGTTCCTATAATGCCTAAACTAAGAGGCCTGACCTTAAGTTTCCCTATAACCACCCATCATGTTAATCCTATTGACATTTATAACATTACATTTCCCTTTGGAGGCCAGACAGTCCCCTAATGCTATACTTATGGGGACAGTTTCAACATTACATTTACCACTCAATGACAGAGAGTCTTATATGAACATTTCCATTAGATTTAATGCTAACTAATGTTAATTTTCTGTATAAAGCTAAAGTATCCCAATGGATAGACCTTGATGGAATGCTTCAAGTGAGTTGGTAATTCTAGATGGACCTTATTTACAAACTTAGTGTGTTCCTGAAGCAAACTTGTGACCCACATCCTAGGCATTTTTAATGTCTCAGGTTATGTGACATTGGTATAAAATTACATGGGAAACAAAAATTTTCATTCTCCTTTAAGTTCAGCCTTTAGAATTATTTACTGTTGTGTTCAGATATAATTTGAGAGAAATCATTTACTTATTCAATGTAGTACAAAGTGCTTGTTGACTTTTTTGGACAAAAAAATACTTTGGAATTATCGTCAATTCGTTCATTAGTTATTCTATTCTACTGGTACATAAGCACATTCAAGACTAGGAATTCATTTGAAACATTCTAAAGTTTTCTATTTGTGATAGAATATTTAGGAGTATCTCAGATTTTAAAACCATCAAATACATGTGCAGATTTGAAATATATTCTTGTTTGTGCTCCTCCTCAACAAAAAGACCAAGACAAGCAATTTTCTTCATTCACCCTGTATATCCCTTGCCATATGGACCACACAATTTCAAATACAAATTTAAAGAAAATGCCTTTTTTCACCACTTTTTGAACAGATTTAAAATATGATGTGTTAGCATTATTATTCATTGTTTTTCCATTTTAATAATTATTACAGTATAAAAACTTTAAAATATCTTCTGAAGACCAGCAGTTGGTCTCCAGCTGACAATAAAACATACAGCAAAATAAAACTGTTGTTATAAAAGTATTTATTGAAGAAGGGGATTATATTACAGTGTTATGAATTGTACTCTACTTGTAATTTAAAGACATGTATAAATATATTTATGTATAAATATATATTTTTAATTAATAGTGAGAACAGAATTCTTTTCAGTCAGAAATTTCATCCTACCAAAAAGAATACGACATGGCAAAAAGTTATCTATATATAATAATTTGTAATGATTTTAAGGACTGCAAGCTGTCTAGAGCTAAATGTTATTCCTGTGTACAACTCCAACCGAATTGTAAATCAGCTGTTCAGCTGTTCATTGAAGCATAATAGGAAGCGTAATTATATGTATGTATTATTTGGCTTTTACTGATTTAGGTTTGTTCCTCTTATGGTATTTCTTTCTTTCCACTGTTCTTTTGCATGTCATTGACCCAAGATTAGAATTGGCTTAAAAATACCTCTTACGGAAATTTGTTTTTAATTACTTCTATTTTATCTAATTACTTAAATTGTCTCTTGTTTATAATTTTACTAGGTCCCAATGCTGGCAGTACACATTTTTTAGTCAATGCCATTCATGTGAGAAAGAAAGATAAAGAAGCACTAAAAATGGCCATATCGAGAAAGCAGCTCCATTTCTAAATCAAAATATAAATGAGCAGTTGGATTGTGGGCCTCAGCACTGGTAGAAAATTCTCCATATCCTTGAGTAAACAGCCCACTTTAAAAGGTCTTGATGACCCTGGACTATTTGTTTGTGCTTGTATGCATTTGGCTGGGTACAATCTTGCATGAATGTGAATGAATTCCATACTAATACGAATGTAAAATATTTTGGACATTTTCACACCTGTCCATAAGTTTTGCCCAATTTCCTGGTTAATTGTTTCTCAAAACCATGAAAGTGGTGTAAATCTTTTTAAGGTTTAGTTCTATACTCACATCATTATAAGAAGACAAATGTTATCGGTATCAACTTGAAATTCAATGCCATATGAACTTGTCTAATTGAAGTAGAAAGATTCAGGTATACAAGTTTCCTAAAGAGAAATGTTGTACATCTTGATAATATAAAGGACCATCCTTAATCTCCAGGTCAATTAAATTGAATTATAAAAACTTTGGGAAATAAATACAATAATATTACACGATTTTGTCCAAAAACTAAATTTAAAAATTATATTTGCCAGCAAATATACTTGAGTTTAAGGGATAAATTCCATGTATTTAGAAGAATCAAAATGAGATAATTGTTATGCAACAGTACTGATATTGATAGTAAGATCATAGGTAGGGGTAGAATAATACATTTGTATTAATCTTTTTGTTTTCATTCATTCATTCTGGAGACCCATTTGACACATAAGAAACTGGTGTATGTTCACTCATCATTTTGAAATAAACGTATCAAAATTGACATCTTTGGTTGGTAAAGTAATAAAATTGTGCAATATATGCTGAACAAGTGTCTGACAAACCATCAAGTTTTACAGATTTTATCACTGACTTTTATACAGTATAGGATAATATATATTATCAGCAATATGTATGATAGGAGCCTCTTAACCAACATATACAAAATAAATGAATATAGGTACTTCAAGAGAGAAGACAATTATGGGCAATTTAACAACATATATTATATCTATTTAAGTTTTATCTAGATCCAATTATGGGTCAAAATTAACTGTTACCATATAAATTAAATAACAATTAGAATTAGGTAGGTCTAACACAAATATCATAGAGACTATGCTGATTGATGTTCATCCAGCAATTGTGTCAGGCTATTTTATCACTGAATTTTCATATTCTGGTTCAGAATCTGAAAATAAGAGGAAATCAATATAACTACAGAATCATATTACTAAACTTCAATAAACATCAGTGTATGTACTTGAGCAAATAATTTATGATAAGAAGACAAGTGTTTATAGGAAAACAATGAATAAATGTTACCAAAAAAAAGCAACTAAGTTTTGATAATAATTATTACTAAATAATAATAAATAGTGCTAAACCTCATAAAAATATAACAAAAAGGCACACAAATACACATACATGATATTGGTCTTCCATAGAAAAAACTGAAAATATTTTAAGGGGGGTTTGGGGGTCTTCCCCCAATGGGGCCTCAAGGGGCAGCACCCCTGATTTGGGGGTCCAGGTGGCCAAAGACCCCCTGCCAAAAACACATTTAACACTCATAAAAAATTGCTTCTGGTGCAACTTATGATCATAAAATAAACCAAAATAATCATTTGAAAAACTAATAAACTTGTCAAATAATTAAAAACTTGACTTAAATAATTTCACAATATTTACAGTCACATGAATTTGTTCTCCAATACTATTGATGCTGAATTTATTTCATGTGCATGTCAGTGTTCACACCGTAATTAAGTCACAAAAATTTCTCAATTTTTGCAGAAAATATATTATACTTATCTCTTTTCATAACAAATCTGTAAAATAAACTCCCAAGTAAATCAACTATATACAAATAATCCCATACATTCACTTGTCTTTTTCTCCAATGGACACAACCTGTTGATATGCCAGTCAAGCTTTTTTTGCAGCTTAGGCAAAGATTTCTTTAGCTTTCCTTTTTGTCACCACTGAGTTTTGGCTCAATGTGCAATCGTTTCTTTTGCTTCTCAATGAGAGCCTTTTCCATTTCAAGCTGGTGCTTGTATTGGCGACAAGCAGTGCAAATATTCTGAAAAGGGCTACATCTGTTCTCTCATGCATGAAATCTTTATTCTCATAGTAATTAAATGCACTTTTTCCAGATGCCTTCTGAGCTTCAAATTTTCCATATGCAGCTTCTTTTGTAGTGTTGTTCCAAACTCTTCCAACGGTGATTACCGTAATTCCCATCTATATTGCAGAGGCCACAAAATGCCAGTCCTCTAGCATTCAGTTTTCTTATAAACTGACCAACTAAATTTCCGTCAACTTTTGTCTCCAGCCATTCCCATTTCCATACGTTTTTTAAACCTTTATCTAAACTTTTCGTGTTATGGTTTCTCTCAACAACTCCATGTGTTGCAAGCATGCTTCTTCTTTCCACTGCCATCAGTTTCCATTACAAGATACATTGGATGAATTTAAACCTTTGACCAATCAGAATACTCTTTACAAGAGTCGTATGCTAACTAATATATGGAATGAATAATTTACAAGGATGTTGTGGAATGGGAGTGAATAGACAATTTTTAAAAAAAACAACAGATTGGAGATGATACAAACAAAGGACTATATCAAGAAAAATCTGATTCATGTCAGGAAAAAAGGGGATTTCCACTTTAAAACATGGAAAAATCAAGTCTGAACACATTGTCATTTTACTTAATTCTGAAGATATATTAGCATTCAATATTAATTTGCCAGTGTTTTTGTGTGGTTTAATGCCATTTTTCAGCATTTGATAGGCCATACATGGCGGCCAGTATAACTTGTGGAGGAACCCAGGGAAACCCCAGAAAGAAACACTGACCCATGGGAAGTTACTGGCAAGCTTTATCATGTACCCACACTGGTCAAGCCCAAGAATCGAACCCACACAAACAGAGGTTACAAGGCAGTGATCCATAATTGATTATTTAGACCACTCAGCCACCCGGGGCCCACAATTTGCCCCTGTGTAAATTAATTGAGTAATTTCTATTTAACACTGGTCCAGCAAGTTGCTGTTTTGATAACAAATAGGAATTAGACATTGATGATTGCTAAATTGAGCTTTAGAAACCCCTAAGGTATGAATCTGACATTGATGTTATAGTAAGCATCATAAAGCACTAAGGTATGAATTTGACATTGATGTTATATTAAGCATTATAAACCACTTAGGTATGAATTTGACATTGATGTTATAGTAAGCATCATAAAGCACTAAGGTATGAATTTGACATTGATGTTATAGTAAGCATCATAAAGCACTAAGGTATGAATTTGACATTGATGTTATATTAAGCATCATAAACCCCTAAGGTATGAATTTGACATTGATGTTATATGAAGCATTATAAACCACTAAGGTATGAATTTGACATTGATGTTATATTAAGCATCATAAAGCACTAAGGTATGAATTTGACATTGATGTTATTTTAAGCATTATAAACCACTAAGGTATGAATTTGACATTGATGTTATATTAAGCATTATAAACCACTAAGGTATGAATCTGACACTGATGTTATATTAAGCGTCATAAAGCACTAAGGTATGAATTTGACATTGATGTTATAGTAAGCATCATAAAGCACTAAATATAAATCTGACAATCAAGATGACAATATTAGGCTTTAGGAACCATTACCTTTAGTTTTCTCAGAGTATGGAAATTGAACTGCCAAAAATGTCACACTCAACAAGGAAATGTACAATGGTGATGGAACTAAAAGTTCATCTAACATTGTTCGTAGGTATGCAGTGGTGACATGATTGTTTCTTGATATTTCTGATTTAAATAACCTGGTATACATGAACATATGTGTAGTTACCACATATAAATTTAGTGAAACAGATCAACACAAAATTGTACTCTGCCATACAATTCAGTTGGTCAGCCCAAATGAAATGAATATTAGATCAACTTCCATGAAATGTTTGACTTAAAGGGCCACGGAAAACTATATAGTAGGACAGACTGACAAAAAATGACCAATATGTAGATAATTAAGAATGCATGTCATATCTGAGTTACTATATACCTTAGGTCTACAGGAGGCAATCAGAAAACAGACAACTTAATTATATGAATATGATCTAGTAATTTTTATTTCTGTAGTAGTACAGTTAAAATAAATTAAATACATTTCGAATGAAGGTACCTTTGGATGTTTTGGGAATCTTCAGTGAGCTATACATCTGGATGTCATTGTTTGTATACGGGTGCAATTTTTCATAGGAATCATTTTCAAGAGACCTTAAATTAGAAATTAAAATAATTGTTAGATATATAAACACTGCTGGAAATGAATGTTTAAAAAGAAGTACTCAAATATCTATTTGTATAAAATGTTCACTACTTGTACATAAATTGTGTTAAAAATAGGTTCAGCAACTGATTGCGTCTTTCATGTCAGTGATTATACTCCAGTAACCTATGCCTATGTCTAGATTTAAAGACAACATTAAATAAAGTTAAATTAAACTGCTTATTTGATTTCTTGATTGGAAATTTGATTTCTTTTATTTGTCAATAATGTACTTGTAGATAACCATTATATACATGTAAAAATCAATTATCATGATTCATTCAATATTGACATCATGTGCCTGTACCTTATATTGGGATTTCTATTCTCTTCCAATGTGATATCTGGGGAAAAATGAAAAGTGCAAAATACAGCATCATAAAATAATTAAAACACTACATTGTATCACAGTTTGATATTTCAGTGTACTGAAACTACAAGTTAAAAATTGGAAATGAGAAGTAAAAGACAATAGTTTAATTGCATGAACCTTCCTTTACATAGAGCACATTGTCATGCCCATTCCAACCTTCATTTACATAGAACACATTGTCATGCCCATTCCAATCTTCATTTACATAGAACACATTGTCATAACCATTCCAACCTTCATTTACATCGAACACATTGTCATGCCCATTCTAACCTTCATTTACATAGAACACATTGTCATGCCCATTCCAACCTTCATTTCCATAGAACACATTGTCATGCCCATTCCAACCTTCATTTACACAGAACACATTGTCATGCCCATTCCAACCTTCATTTACATAGAACACATTGTCATGCCCATTCCATCCTTCATTTACACAGAACACATTGTCATACCATTCCAATCTTCATTTACACAGAACACACTGTCATGCCCATTGTAACCTTGATTTACATAGAACACATTGTCATGCCCATTCCAACCTTCATTTACATAGAACACACTGTCATGCCCATTCTAACTTTCATTTACATAGAACACATTGTCATGCCCAATCTAACTTTCATTTACATGGAACACACTGTCATGCCCATTCCAACCTTCATTTACATAGAACACATTGTCATGCCCATTCCAACCTTCATTTACATAGAACACATTGTCATGCCCATTTCAACCTTCATTTACATAGAACACATTGTCATGCCCAATCCAACATTCATTTACATAGAACACATTGTCATGCCCATTCCAACCTTCATTTACATAGAACACATTGTCATACCATTCCAATCTTCATTTACACAGAACACAATGTCATGCCCATTCCAACCTTCATTTACATACAACACATTGTCATGCCCATTCCATCCTTCATTTATATAGAACACATTGTCATACCATTCCAATCTTCATTTACACAGAACACATTGTCATGCCCATTCCAACCTTCATTTACATAGAAAAAATTGTCATGCCCATTGTAACCTTGATTTACATAGAACTCACTGTCATGCCCATTCCAACCTTCATTTACATAGAACACACTGTCATGCCCATTCTAACTTTCATTTACATGGAACACACTGTCATGCCCATTCCAACCTTCATTTACATAGAACACATTGTCATGCCCATTCCAACCTTCATTTACAAAGAACACATTGTCATGCCCATTTCAACCTTCATTTACATAGAACACACTGTCATGCCCAATCCAACATTCATTTACATAGAACACATTGTCATGCCCATTCCAACCTTCATTTACATAGAACACATTGTCATGCCCATTCCAACCTTCATTTACAAAGAACACATTGTCATGCCCATTTCAACCTTCTTTTACATAGAACACATTGTCATGCCCAATCCAACATTCATTTACATAAAACACATTGTCAAGCCCATTCCAACCTTCATTTACATAGAACACATTGTCATGCCCATTCCAACCTTCATTTACATAGAACACATTGTCATGCCCATTTCAACCTTCATTTACATAGAACACATTGTCATGCCCAATCCAACATTCATTTACATAAAACACATTGTCAAGCCCATTCCAACCTTCATTTACATAGAACACATTGTCATGTCCATTCCAACCTTCATTTACAAAGAACACATTGTCATGCCCATTTCAACCTTCATTTACATAGAACACATTGTCATGCCCAATCCAACATGCATTTACATATAACACATTGTCATGCCCATTCCTACCTTCATTTACATAGAACACACTGTCATGCCCATTCCAACCTTCATTTACATAGAACACATTGTCATGCCCATTCCAACCTTCATTTACATAGAACACATTGTCATGCCCATTCCAACCTTCATTTACATAGAACGCATTGTCATGCCCATTCCAACCTTCATTTACATACAACACATTGTCATGCCCATTCCAACCTTCATTTACATAGAACACATTGTCATGCCCATTCCAACCTTCATTTACATAGAACACATTGTCATGCCCATTGAAACCTTGATTTACATAGAACACATTGTCATGCCCATTCCAACCTTCATTTACATATAACACATTGTCATGCCCATTCCAACCTTCATTTACATAGAACACATTGTCATGCCCATTCCAACCTACATTTACTTAGAACACATTGTCATGCCCATTCCAACCTTCATTTACATAGAGCACATTGTCATGCCCATTCCAACCTTCATTTACATATAAGACATTGTCATGCCCATTCCTACCTTCATTTACACAGAACACACTGTCATGCCCATTCCAACCTTCATTTACACAGAACACATTGTCATGCCCATTTCAACCTTCATTTACATAGAACACATTGTCATGCCCAATCCAACCTTCATTTACATAGAACACATTGTCATGCCCATTCCAACATTCATTTACATAGAACACATTGTCATACCATTCCAATCTTCATTTACACAGAACACATTGTCATGCCCATTCCAACCTTCATTTACATAGAACACATTGTCATACCCATTCTAACCTTTATTTACATAGAACACATTGTCATGCCCATTTCAACCTTCATTTACATAGAACACATTGTCATGCCCAATCCAACATTCATTTACATAGAACACATTGTCATGCCCATTCCAACCTTCATTTACATAGAACACATTATCATGCCCATTCCAACCTTCATTTACATATAACACATTGTCATGCCCATTCCAACCTTCATTTACATATAAGACATTGTCATGCCCATTCCTACCTTCATTTACACAGAACACATTGTCATGCCCATTCCAACCTTCATTTACACAGAACACATTGTCATGCCCATTTCAACCTTCATTTACATAGAACACATTGTCATGCCCAATCCAACCTTCATTTACATAGAACACATTGTCATGCCCATTCCAACCTTCATTTACATAGAACACATTGTCATGCCCATTCCAACCTTCATTTACACAGAACACATTGTCATGCCCATTTCAACCTTCATTTACATAGAACACATTGTCATGCCCAATCCAACCTTCATTTACATAGAACACATTGTCATGCCCAATCCAACATTCATTTACATAGAACACATTGTCATGCCCATTCCTACCTTCATTTACATAGAACACATTGTCATGCCCATTCCAACCTTCATTTACACATAACACACTGTCATGCCCATTCCAACCTTCATTTACATATAACACATTGTCATGCCCATTCCTACCTTCATTTACATAGAACACATTGTCATGCCCATTCCAACCTTCATTTACATATAACACATTGTCATGCCCATTCCAACCTTCATTTACATAGAACACATTGTCATGCCCATTCTAACCTTCATTTACATAGAACACATTGTCATGCCCATTCCAACTGAGTAATGACAATGTTAAACAGATAATGCTTACTAAACACATTTCAGCTGTATGTAATAGATACAAATCAATCTGCCTATAGATGTTATGAAAGCACAACCTGCAAGATTTTTAATAAATAAATTTTACTTAATCAAAGTTGCAAAAGTGAAATGGAATGAATCACTGACAATTTAAACTATTTAGTGATGAAAGTCCATTAATTCTTTTTAACATACAAGTTATATTTCTACTTGATGTTTTCTAAAAAATATACAAAATAGTGTTAAAATTTTAATAGGTCACTACTTTTAAAACATTTTTATCATATCTGAAACTAGACAGTCAATAACTGAAAATAAATAAATTAATTGCATTTTCCTTGCAATAAATCTTGAAATATGATGCAACTAAACATATGAATAATCCATATCTTTCCATAAAGAAACAAATTACCAGATCTGTTTACCAATTTCCACTTGAAGCATGTTACATGTGCTGCTAGTGCTATGACTGATATAAACTCAAACAAAATCAATACACTGGCTTATAAATTAATCGACCTTGAAGCACAACAGAGAGGGAACACTCTGATATTTTTGAGGTTACCAGATGTCAGATGATTGTTTGGACACAGTGCATAACATTTCAACGACAAATTAGAAATTGACCATGATGTTATATAAATACATAGAGCTCACCACATTTGAAAACTTCAGAGATGTATGAACAATGACGGCAACAAAATTACTAACAGATATTCTGTTAATGTGAGACATAAAACAATGATGGCAGCCATGCATTATTAGCAGGATGTTGATTTAATATTATCAAGTGCTTGCAAACTGAAAGCCACCAAATTTGGAATTAGTCACAATTATCTGCAGAGAAAAACAGATGATCAGAAATCATTGCTTTGCGAACTAAAATTTCTGAAAACCATGTACTCACAATCAGAAGTTACCATTTAGTTCCCTGCAAACTTAACCAAGTATGGTACAATGGTCAAAGATGATTTTCCAAGTTGGCACCAAATTATCAGATGCAGCAGAGTGAGCAACACTAGCAACATGCTACTTTAGAGATGATGATGATGATGATGATGATGCTACTTTAGAGATAATAATGATGATGATGACAAACAACAAGTTTTTTCAGCTAGGCCAGTTTCAGCCAAATATGTCCAATCTAAAGACAGCATTGTAGAAGGTGATGCTGACATGAAACAGATGAAACCACTAACTATCACATATACTGTAGAAAAGGGTCTTGAAACAATATTGTTGAAAGAACCTGTAAAAGTTAGAGACAAACCAACAGAGAAAAACCCTGCACATAAACCTTCCTCTGGCAGAGAATTCAGACAGTGACCCAGACTGACATGCATAAGTTACCTTTTAGAGCACACTGAGTGTTTGGAGACAATTTCACATCAATCTGAAATAAACTCAAAACGCGGGAAATTTTCCATACTTCGCAATGATATATATTTTCTCTCTTGCAACTCTTGTGCACTCCATGATGGTCATTGTGTTCTACCATACCAATGTCACATGTGTGTACCCAAAACGTCACACATCATGTCTGAATGTTTATTCTTGCTTCAACTGTAAAATGTTGGCCTGTGATTTGCATCTCCATGTATTCCTGACATCGCCTCATAATATTGTAGCAGTTGTGATATTCTCATAGGTCACCTATGTGTGGCTGAGATTTACTTTATTAATAAATGTTTTGTTCTGTTCTGTTTCATTCTTACATAATGTGTGAATTTACCCATGCTTACTGTTATTAGTGCTGGCCAGAGTGAGTACTGTCATTAGTACTGGCCAGAGTGAGTACTGTCATTAGTACTTGTAAGAGAGAGTACTGTCAGTAGTACTGGCCAGAGTGAGTACTGTCAGTAGTACTGGCCAGAGTAAGTACTGTCAGTAGTACTGGCCAGAGTGAGTACTGTCAGTAGTACTGGCCAGAGTGAGTGTTGTTATTAGTACTGACCAGAATGAGTACTGTCATTAATAATGGCCAGAGTGAGTACTGTCATTAGTACTGGCCAGAATGAGTACTGTCATTAGTACTGGCCAGAGTGAGTACTGTCAGTAATACTGGCCAGAGTGAGTACTGTCATTAGTGCTAGCCAGAGTGAGTACTGTCATTAGTACTGGCCAGAATGAGTACTGTCATTAATAATGGCCAGAGTGAGTACTGTCATTAGTACTGACCAGAATGAGTACTGTCATTAATAATGGCCAGAGTGAGTACTGTCATTAGTACTGACCAGAATGAGTACTGTCATTAGTACTGACCAGAGTGAATACCGTCATTTGTACTGGCCAGAGTAAGTACTGTCAGTAGTACTGGTCAGAGTAAGTACTGTCAGTAGTACTGGCCAGAGTGAGTACTTTAATTAGTACTGGCCAGAGTGAGTATTGTCATTAGTACTGGCCAGAGTGAGCATATGATTAATGTTATTAAAAGAGTTCAATTCTTCTTAATGTATGTAATATTTAACTCCGATAAATACATACACTGTCAGAATGCACATGCAAAAATCAGTGTTATATTTTTGGCAGCTATTGAATATTATAAGATTTCACTTAAAGAAATCTTGACAAATATATTAGCGTGTAACAGTTTCCTGGTAAGATATGCCCCATGCTTGACAGAATATAGATTTTAATCACCTAATTTTGTTGGAAATGACTGACTTACTACCTCAAAATTCACTGTTTACCTGAATGAACTAATAATCCAAATTGTAAAGTGATTTCAGTTGTTCGTGATTTTTTTTTCAAGGAACGAAATGATTTTACCATTTTTTAAATTTATTTCTGTAAATGTTAACTTACAATATCAGTGTTTATATTATTACATGTATCATGTGTATATTTATATGCATCATGCATATTCAAGTATTCACTCTTGGTCCTCTCTCTCATTCCTTCCCTGCCACACATAATATGCAAGGGGTGTTCAAGTAGGGGAAAGGCTGAACCTAAATTGGAGAACTTGTTGCCAGATCTTTTTTCCAGACATGCATTATGTCCTTGTCTTTAATTTTTAGTCTTCCTCCACCTTTATAATATTCAATGAATTAATAAAATGTATAACCCATAGTCATCACTTAAAGTAATCACCATTTCCATGACAATGTTACCTGTGTAAATCATAGAATTAATAAAATGTATAACCCATAGTCATCACTTAAAGTAATCACCATTTCCATGACACTGTTACCTGTGTAAATCATAGAATTAATAAAATGTATAACCCTAAGTCATCACTTAAAGTAATCACCATTTCCATGACACTGGTACCTGTGTAAATCATAGAATTAATAAAATGTATAACCCTAAGTCATCACTTAAAGTAATCACTATTTCCATGACACTGGTACCTGTGTAAATCATAGAATTAATAAAATGTATAACCCTAAGTCATCACTTAAAGTAATCACCATTTCCATGACACTGGTACCTTTGTACATCATAGGTAAGACCTTCTCTTTCATGTCCACAGTTAATTCATTAGCAATACCTAGCAATAATTGCAATGAAAGATGAATTTTCTCCCTAAATATCTACAAATATTTTAAAATTCTGATTGAAACAGCAGAGGCTTGAGTCTGGAAAAAGTGGAGTTTAGTCATGGACATAAAAAGAGTTAGCACCAGAATTATATGGCACAGGACACTATGCTTTCTAAAAAATATGACAATGAAAACATACCTATAAATATTCTTTCTGTCTATAAAGAATTGATGAACATAACTGTGAATTATTAAGAGTTGTGAGCCATCTTATCAATTCATTAGCGATACCTAGCTATAATTGCAATGAATAATGAATTTGGTCCCTAAATGTTTACAAATGTTTAAAAATTCTGATTGAAACAGTGGAGGAAAGAGTCTGGAATAAATGGGGATTAGTCATGGACATAAAAAGAGTTAGCACCAGAATTCTGTGGCACAGGACCCTCTATATATTTTAGAATTTATGAGAATGAAAGCATAACTATAAATGTACTTTTTGTATATAAAGAATTGATGAAAATAGCTGTGAATCATTAAGATTTGTGAGCCATCTTATTAGGATATTGTTTAAAATACGCAAGATGACTTAACTATACAGACTTTAAAAATAATATGGCAATAATAAAACAGAAGTTAATTTACCATTAAGTTGTAGGTATAATTTACCATTAAGTTGTATTTATTATTTACCATTAAGTTGTATTTATTATTTACCATTAAGTTGTATTTATTATTTACCATTAAGTTGTAGGTATTACTTACCATTAAGTTGTAGGTATTATTTACCATTAAGTTGTAGGTATTATTTACCATTAAGTTGTATTTATTATTTACCATTAAGGTGTATGTATTATTTACCATTAAGTTGTATTTATTATTTACCATTAAGGTGTTGGTATTATTTACCATTAAGTTGTCGGTATTATTTACCATTAAGTTGTAGGTATTATTTACCATTAAGTTGTAGGTATTATTTACCATTAAGTTGTAGGTATTACTTACCATTAAGTTGTAGGTATTATTTACCATTAAGCTGTAGGTATTATTTACCATTAAGTTGTAGGTATTATCTGCCATTAAGTTGTATTTATTATTTACCATTAAGCTGTAGGTATTATTTACCATTAAGTTGTAGGTATTATTTACCATTAAGTTGTAGGTTTATTTACCATTAAGTTGTAGGTATTGCGTGGCTTCAGCTTTTGTGAAGTGGAGTCCCTCATACTCCTTTCCACTGGCCACATCTTGTTTGACACAGCTGGCTTTTATCCGATTTCTTCTTGTGCTTGATATGGAAAATAAGATTAAGTTCTTATTATCTGTGTCTGTTAGAATAAGAATCAAACACATTATTCAAGATTCAACTAAAGTGTATCCACAAACTAACATTCTTAAGATACTGACCTGGTTTTGATGCTTTCATCTTTAATGCATAATCAATCCCTGAGTTGTGTTTTTGCTTCAGAATTATGTAGATAAGGTTCATAGTAGGTAGTTATTTCAATGTAAGAAAAGCAAATGAATATACCCCTTTATGAATGATAATATTAGCACTCTTACTTTTTTGTTCTTCTATTTGAATCGTTATAAGACCCATATCCTGTGTGGCATGAATTCGTAGTAACGGCATATGTAAATATAACATGCTGCATCAGTATGTTAGATAAACATAGGTAGGTCCTGTATTATTTTTGTAATTTTACTCTAAATGAAACAAAAAAACTAGAATCTCTGAAACAGCAAAACATCAGAGTAAATTATGTTTTTCTGTGAATACTTACTAGATTATATTAACATTGTGGATATATTAAGCCTACTGCTTTTTGAATCCAGCCATGCTAAAAAGGATGAAAAGTTGTACTTTCCCATCTATTCTTTTTTCTCATATAGACAAAGTGCAATAACTCAAGCCTATTACTACTGCTTGCCATTACCAGGCGTTGTCAGTTTTTGAGTTGAGATATATGTGAACATAGATGCTCACATGGTTGGGTGCCTGGGAGGGTGGGGTGTAAGTATTGTGATCAGGTAAACATTTTCAGAAAAACATAATTTGTTTTAAATATTTGTTTTCTCCTTCAAATATGTTCCCCAATCACATTAACAATATGATATTAGGTAACAGCAGGAATAAAAACATC
The DNA here is from genome assembly GCA_028554795.2 of Sinohyriopsis cumingii. Taxonomy (NCBI): domain Eukaryota; kingdom Metazoa; phylum Mollusca; class Bivalvia; order Unionida; family Unionidae; genus Sinohyriopsis; species Sinohyriopsis cumingii. The sequence goes on along the minus strand of JAPYKE020000029.1, from coordinate 132,684 downwards.
AAGTGAGAAGCAGATAAAACTTGGTCAGCTTTGTGAGAAGCATTGAGACTGATGGAAAAGACTAAAATAAGACACATCTCAATAGCGGTGCAGGATTGGGAAATGCAGACAAATGTAAAAGGACAGGTTAAGTTCCCAAAGGACATATGTGATACCAACTTCAGTCCTGATATTGTACTGTGGC